>JAQIXI010002116.1:0-11196 GCA_034700165.1 Galumnidae sp. Gr-Ori-00277
TTTTCAATTAAAATCTAAATTTAAATAATTTTCTGCAAAATATATTTAATTTAAAGTTTATTTGCAAATAAAACAATAAAAACAATAATCGATAATAATTTTAACTTTAATTAAACTTTTTTAATGACTTCATATAAATCTATTTTAAAGTCATGTCTTAATTAGTTTTCGAAAAAACTGCGAAAAAGCTCTAAAAATTAGTTTTGTTTGCAATCGAATCATAAAATGATTCAAAAACAACACATTTTTTCCGGTAAACCTCTTAATCAGTCAATAAGTTTGTTTACAGTTCCAACTCTTTGCGATTGGCGGACAGCGGCTTAAAATAGGACTGGACCTCATCTTCAGTTATATCTGAAAGTGATGAGTGCTTCCAAACCGGATCTTTACTTTTATTTATAAGTACTGCGGAAATAATCAATAGTTTTAATTAATAGTTTAAAACAAAACAAAAGTATTGCTCACAAGCGGTGACTCCCGTAAAGAAGTCGTCGTTTGCCATAAAGTTTTGAGACAATCGGTACTCCATTTTAAGACATTCGGGAAGCATTGAATTGTGGCCGCGTTTTAGTTCTTCAAAAGTGACTTTCAGACTAATCGGAGACATTTTGTTGAGGATTTCTACTTGTTTTTTGGCCCAATCAGATCCATCTTTACTAAGATTTTCAATAATCTGTTCGACGGATTCGGCGCCGAACGAACTATTAATTCGTCCGATAAACTGTTTGAGGGAAAACTCTTTTTTGTAGTCCTGTTCCCACTGTTCTTGGTATTTAGTCAGGATTTTATCGATAGAAAGTATGTCGGGATTCTCTAAACGAATTAATTCCTGTTCCAAATCATTTAATTGAGCGCTCGGAACAAAATGAGTGGCGATTCCGGCTTTAAATATGTCACGACTTGCGAGTCGATGTCCCGTAAGAGCTAAGAACAGACCCAACTTTCCGGGGAGTCGGGGAAGGAAATGACTGCCGCCCACATCAGGAAAGAAACCGATTTGTGTCTCAGGCATTGCAAACAACGCCTTTTCAGAGACCACTCGGAAAGACCCGTGAACTGATAGACCCACTCCCTTAAGGATACGTCAATTACATGTCAATACTTTGAGTTTAGCTAAACATATATAAGACTCACTCCTCCCATACATATGCCGTTAATTAGAGCCACAAAAGGTATGGAAAGGGAACCGATAATATTATTTAGTCGATATTCTTCTCTAAAGAATTCCTGAGAAAGTTGTGAACCCTTTCCTGATTCGGCGATCGCTTTAAACACAAAAGAAATCAAAATTAAAGGGATTCTCATTAAAGGCATATACAAACTCTTGACATCACCGCCGGCACAGAATGCCTTATCTCCGGTTCCTTTAATGATAACCATTTTCATAGTGTTATCCATTTCCCAACTCCTCAATTGAGGGTAAATTTGTCTAATCATCGATAGGTTGAGTGCGTTCAGTGCTTTGGGTCGGTTTAGTGTTATTATACCCTTATTTCCATTGCGTTCGAGAATCACTTCTGCCGTCGAGGAAGTGGTCGACATTTTTCGTTGTATTCTTGTCAGATGACGTCCATATGATTGCAAACAAAAGGCACGTAAAGACCATCGATTGATATATAATAACATAATTGGTCTGTAAATTATCAACTCTTTAGACAAAACAAAAAACTCAGATTCAAATCAAAGAATCAAAGAGTTTCTGATCACAGAAACAGATAATGAATTTGGATTTGATCTTACACTCAGTCAGTACTACATTTGCAAATAATCTGTCAATGGTTTGGTCCAATCACACACTTCTTTCCTAATGTCACAAAAAAAGAGACGAGAATTAAATTTAATTAAATTTCAATTAATTCTCAATTAAGAAGTGATTGGATTAAACTCTTAAATAACGGAATCCGTTAAACGGATTGTTTTCAGGAAAAACAGATCACAAACAGAAAAATCGCTCAAAAATTATGTTTTGCTTTCATTTATCAAAACTTTTTACTTTTTATATATAAAAACACTTAAATCATAGACTAATTTATCTGAAATTTAAGAAATTAATTGTCTTTAGATTAAAACTATATTTAGATTATCATTAAATCCGATAAATAATATCTAAGAAGACTTCTTAAAGAAGTTATTCAATAGTGAAATGAAGACATTATTACTGAAATGGGATTTTGTTTTGAAATGTATTGCGATTTCATTGAAATAAATCTTTTCTTTGGTTTCCTTTTCGGCTTTAATTACAGACAATAATTTGCAGACAAATTCACTCAACAATTAAATAAATCAATATATCTGTCAATCAATTAATACAAATAGATTCTAACTTTATTTTAATCAAACTAATAGAACAAAATTTTTAATTGAAATTAACCTAGATCACTTTGTTATATGCATTCATATATCAAATAGATATAGAAATATAATATAAAACATATATTTTAAGTTAAAATAGTATTTAAAAACATAACTTTAAAATACTTTAAATATATTTTTAATTTCATTCAATACTTCAAAACATGTACATGGTAAGAAGTTTTCCTTAAAGGAATTTTGTGGCATGGATAATTACATGATGATTCCGTGATAAGGCGGATATGACCTTGCATAGGACAATATCTATTCATTATCAAAAGAATAGCTATTAATCTAAAGATAATTGTTTTAATAGTTTTTATTAAAGTTTTATCTAATATTTTTATTCAATAGTTTGTTGAGGAAAGGGTCAGAAAAGAGTGAGAGTGACGTCATTTATGTAAACTCAAAGCCTTTATTTACTTATTGAAAGTATGGCCGAAGAGTTTTACACCATTTTATGTGTGAATACAAACAAAACAATTGAAGACTAAATTAATAAACAAATCATTTGTAAATCATTTCAATTAAAATATCGCTTTAAATGAATCTGTGATTAAATTAAAGACAAATAATCGCGAAATCAAACAATTTATTGAAACGAAACTATTTTTTTGGTATAAATTTTATGAGAAATCTTTGATTTCGGTTTAAATTTTAATTTTGTGTTTTGTATCGGTTTTTGTGTCAAAACATGTTTTAAATGGTATTTAAATTTAATTTTTTATATTTATTTTAGTCTTAAAATCCAAAACTAATCCGTTTATGTTTTGATTGGTGTTTGTCTTCGGCGGATGAAGAATATCGCCAACAAATGTGACCAAAGATTGTGTCATTCTTTAACATCATTGCTATCAACAGCGGATCAGATGATGTCCAGCACTGGTCTGAGCGGTTGTCCACCACTGATATGTCAAACCACACAAACAACTCAGACGACGACTACTTCAGCAGCACTTCCAGCGCTTCCTAAAGCACTCGGAGCACAACCACAGCCCACAACCATAACATCATTAGTCATATCTTCGCCTTCGCTGCCCATAACAACGACACCCAAAGCTCAGACTCAGACAACAAATAACAACCGGAAGGAGAGCTCAAATGCTAAGAACAAACATATAGTGGTTCACCGCACGAACGGTCTCTTCGAGGGATCGCATATCCACTTCTCTCCCGTCGATAATAAGCCGTTGTGTTCTTATTCGACAAAACTCTGTAAACAAAGACGTATTAATGGCTACGCATTTTGTATCCGACACATTCTTGAGGATCCGTCGGCGCCCTTCCGTCAGTGCAAACATGTGGCCAAATATAATCAACAGAAGTGTTCGAATGCTATTCCCGCTAATGAAGACCGACTCTTCTGCAACAGTCATATGCAGATCGCGGGAATGGCCCCCAAAAAGGAAAGAAAAGATAAAAAGGAGTTAAGCGGACATTCGGTGGGAACGAACGCTAATCTCTTGAATACAAAGACTAACGGCATTTGTCAGACAATTAACATAAAAAGTGTTTCGAGTGTTGGCAACGGTTTTACTGTTAAGACGAAACCAGAATTTATACTAAAAAGTGAAAAAACAGCTAATTTTGACGCATTTATTAAACCTCCGGTCAAATTGAATGGTATTACGAATACAGTTAATGCGAATATCATTCAAAAACTTAACGATAATCTTCAGAAAAAGTCTTCAGATAAGTGTACGGCAACGACCGAATTGCTGCCACTGAACGAAACCTCCATTTCTAGTCATAAAAACAATTTTAAGTTCAATAACTTTAATTTGAAACAAATCAAAACCGAATCCAATACTGAGAGTAATAATAAAGAATCCAATGATAACCAGAAGAATATAAGCGCTTCCAAACCAAAACCGAAGCGAAAAAAGAAAGACAAGAAAACTGTTGATAAGTTTGTGTTCGCCCGCAAAAAGAAAAGTGGAGACAATCTCTTCAATTATCACATTTGGTTAGAAAGTGATGACGAGACTGACGATGACACCAATCGAGTGGTTAGGCGTCATCTGAAGAACGATACGAGTGTTGGCGATGAAATGTTTCCTCTCATTTTCGGCACTCTTTCCACAAATATTGTAGACTTAGAGCCGAATGAATTGAAAAACGAATTAATATCACAGAAGTGGTTACTTAAAGACCTGATTGATGTACGGAAAAAGGATTTTGCGCCACAACTGGACTCAACCCGAGCTATACTGAAAACATTAAATTCTACTCCAATGAAAAGATACAGTTATTTGGATTATAAACTCTCAGAGAATAGTCGACGCTCTGAGAACTCAATACGAAAAGGCATTTGTTGTTATTCTTCAGATGAGAGCCGCTGTCGGCGACCGTCTCTTCCATTCACTCGTCATTGTATTGAACACATCCTTTATAATGTCGACCAATTGTTGTTCGCCAGATGTACTGCAAAGTGCGCCAAAACAATGACTCAGTGCACGCACTCAACATTCGATATAATTAATGAGGAACCGCTCTGTAATTATCATCAAATCGTTGGTTCAGAAGTTGAAGAGAGATCTGTTTCACCGATGACTGATTCAAAGAATAAGAAAAGGAGAAAATCTAAGCCAATGGCTCTGACGAGAATCAGCAGAAGAGGCAAAAAACGAAGAAAAGGTCCCAATGGGACGGATATACCGGTTATTGTTGAGGACAGTATTGATAGACTCAGTATCGGTAGTATTGATGACGACTCCCTCCACTCTCACTCCGATACGAATGACATTACAATTAATTTATTGGCACAAAAACCAGATCACAATCAAAGCACAGACATCGTTAATCACACCATAACCACAGCCATACCTCAAACAACAACCAGTGCAGCCATCGTTGCTTCGCCAGTAGTGGCACCCGAACTACCACTTATGAGATTACCATCACTTTTACCGCCAGTTGTCACTTGTGAACCTCCAGTAGTGCCGATGGGACCGGTAGTATTGGACCATTCGATGCCACCTCCACCGCCTTTAGAGCCTACAGAGGAGGCACTCGTGGCTTCCATTGTCGCAGATTTACCCCAATTAACGACTGACGCGGACTTCACAGAAGTATTGAACAAAATTCCGGATGACTTCAGTGACTTCCTTTTGGAACATCCCAACGGAGATATCCCGTCCACCGAAGAAACCGAAGCATTGGAACAGGCGCTGGCAATGGTCAACAAAGATGTACAGAATTTGGTGGCCGTCGCCGGAATGAACGGCAACAGCAATAGTGGCGCACAAATGAGTGATTTTGGCGGTCAGTCAGATATAATTGGTTTCACAAATTGGTTGGGAAGCCTTACCTCAGAACAAAGGCAACAACTCAATGGTCTGATTGACGGCGCCATCGCTTCCAACTCTTTGTCGCCAATTTTAAAGAACGCCTGCGACGCCTATCCCTCACAAATGACAATTCCTTCTACTGTACCGCCAATAATGAAAAGTTCGGCCAATTATGTGACTGGAGTTCACTCACAAACCACTGCATTTCCAGCTATTTATCCGAATTTAGGGCCGACACCACAACAGGAGTTCGTTCAGATTTCAACGCCAGTGCCGACACTTCTCAATAATAATCTATTAATGAATGGCTTATCATCTCATCCCAGTTAACCAAAACTGTTGGGTAATTTTGTTCTGTTCTTCGGGTTTTTCTACACAAACAACAATTCAAATGATATCTGAAAAACAAAAATATATTTGTCTTAAGTTTTTAAATCGAAGACAAGAAATACTTATACTTTAAGACAGAATTTTTTGTTTGTTTAGTATTCGTTGTGAGGAATAACTGTTTTTTTCTAATTATTTCAAATTTATATAATTTATAATTAATTGATTAATTGACCCGAAATTGATTTTCATTTCAATCGTTTGGTTTAGAAAAGTCTAAAAGAAAAATCTTTTGTCAAAATTCTAATATATTTTTGATTTAATCTAAACAAAACTTGTGTTTCAATACATAAAAATTATAGTAAATTATATGTAAAAAATGTTTAAAAACGAATTTGTGGTTAAAAGACATCCAATAATTGATTGATTAGAAAATACAGTATATTTTGAGCCACTTTTCAATTGTGATATCTCTTTATTCTCTCTCTCCATGACTTTCATTGAATTTCTGTAAAACATCTCTTTTTTTTGTCGCTTCAATATCATTGAGATTTCCGATCATTAATTCATTTAATTGTTTTCCAATTAATTAAATTAATTAAAAGCGAAGAATCATTTGATCAGTAATTGTAACGAAACAAATAAAAAGTTTTGATTTAAAAATTCTGTTCACAATTCAATTGAAATCACAATCAAATCGATGTATTAATAAATGTATAGTAATTTTTCACAGATTTTTCTCTTTTTTTTTGTTTGTTTTCATTATTTTTTAGACTAAAAACTAAATTTAGTTTTTTTTCTCCTCTTTTACTAATCGTTTAGTTGTTATTATATAGAAATGTCATCTCATTTATTAATCATTACTATTATTATTATTATTAATTATTATTATTACTGTAATATCGAAAATCATGAGAACAACAAATGTTGTAAATAGATATTTAAGTGAATAAATTTTGAAGAAGTTTTTGCAAAAAACACAATTTCTTTTCATAAAATAATATATATTTTTGAGAACTCAATCTTTTAAATGTCTTTTTGGATAAGAAATGGTATTGAAAATATGTGTTATTTATATGTTTAGTTTGAAATACAATTATAGACCATTTCTTGACATCAATTTTCAGATCAATATTTACTTTTATATTAGTTTTTTTTTCTTCCAATTCGTTCGACAATTTCCGCTCAGAATAGGTATTACTAAACACTACTGAAAGTACTTTAAAAGTAAAGTGTTTTTCCCTTTAGTTTTATTTATTTATTTTTTTAAAGAAAATGTTTTATATTTTATAATTCAGTAAAACAGTTAACGTCTGAAATACATTACTATTTGAATGATTACTAGACTTTGATTTAATAAAAATCAAAGTTTTTGACTCTAAATGTGTTATCTCTGAGAAGATTATCCAATAATTTATTGTTTCATTAGAAGAATAGGAGTGTAAATGTTAGTTAAATTTTTGTAATACTTTTTATCAATTTATCACTCAATGAGATAGTGTTTATGTCAGGTGTCCCCCAAACAGATCTATTGTTTGTATAACAAATGCCATAACCTTTTCTTTTAATTACAATAACGACTCTATTTATTCCACTGAAGTCTTTGAACTAAAATCAATCAGTTTTTCATTTGTTCTCAATTCATATAAGTGACCATAAAATGGATGACAATAATATTGAAGATTATAAGAAGACTGATGGCGAAGAAGAAGAGGAGGAAGACTACTCTAATGTGGGTAAATGTCATCCAGCAAGTAATTATCATCGATACTTTTTTCTAGTATGGATGTGTTCCATAGGAATCGGTATGTTTTACGTATTATATAATTCATATAATAAAACTTAATTATAATATAATAGAATATAAAACTATAAAAAAATATATTATATATTAAATACTATTAATAATATTTACAAAGAATTGCATTAATTTTGTCAAAAAAATTCCATAAAATTATTCTAATAATTAAAAGTGTTATCAAACTATAAAAATCGAAATTCAATATCATTTTATTTCCTGTGATTTAAGGAATTTTAAGATTTGCTTTCTTATCACAAGAATTAACAAGAATTAAATTCTTTGAAAAATTCCAGATAATCTTGTATATTTTGTTAGATTTTCTAGGCTTTTAATAGAGTTATAGAACGAAATTTTTTTTTTGATAAAATTTTTGTGAAATTCTCTAAATTTTCATTTATTTTAAGGCGTTTTACAAAATTTTTTGGAAAATGAGGTTAACATTAGTTTCAATGAGTTATCTAATCATCAAAACATTGATTTAATGTTACAGACATACGAAGCCATAAATTTATCTTTGATAGTAATTAAGTGAAAATTGCACTAGATTCAAACTAAAGAACTGATAAGTAATTACAAAAAAAGTTATTTAACCGAAATTCCATTTGTTTGTTATCTTTGCACCAAATTATAGGCATATCTTATTCCTAATTTAATTAAGCTTGGTTAAGACAAATAATATCTATTTTAATCTAAACTTGTGCACATATTAATAGCACAATTAACTTGCTAAATGAGATCCTTAATATTAGAGCAAGGCAATTAAAGAAGGCAACAAAAGATTCGCCAAAATATAAATTATAATTAAATAAAGTTTTCTTTCATTTCATTCCAAAAGAAATGAATAAAATGACAAAAAGACTAATCAATACTGAAATATAGGTAACTATTTCTGTTATGACACACCCGGGGCATTGCAAGAACAAACAGTAAAAGATTTGGATATTAATACGTCTAAATTCACTCTATTATATGCTCTCTACAATTGGCCGAATACTGTCCTCAGTTTAATCGGAGGTTATTTAGTCGATCGATTCTTTGGCATAAATATGGGTGCAGTCATTTTTGCCTGTTTAACAACCTCCGGTCAATTTATACTGGGTGTGGGGGCATTCACTAATCAATTTTGGTTAATGTGTCTTGGCCGATTTATTTATGGTATGGGAGGCGAGAATCTGGCCGTAACTGCAAATATGAGAGCAGTTAAATGGTTTAAAGGAAGAGAATTGAGCATGGTCTTTGGCCTACAACTGAGTATAGCCCGAGCGGGTGCTTCCGTATGTATTATTATAATGCAACCGCTCTATGACTACTTGAATGACAAATACTTCGACGGAAAAGGAGGCTATAAGTGTTTGGGCGCAGCCCTTATGGTTGCCTCAGTTATTGCCGGATACGATCTTTTTATGGCTATAGTTATCGGAATTAGAGACCGATGGGCAGAGAAAGTTCTAAAAGTGAAAGATGTGCAAGCTGATAAAATCAGTCTGAAGGATATGAAACAATTTAAACTCGACTATTGGACCATAAGTTTTATAATTGTCTTCTATTACGTCGCGGTCTTTCCTTTTGTTTCCCTCGGAATGTAAGCTGTGCTTAAAATTCCTATAATTAGTGACTCTATTGTATCGACTTTTAGCCCCTTTTATAAGCGAAAGTTCGACTTCAATGCAACCGAAGCCAACACTATTAACAGTATTGTATACATGATATCAATGGGTTTGTCCCCCTTTTTGGGCATTTTTATGGGTCTATTGGGCAGAAATATAACCTTTGTGTTAATGGCTGTTCTAACCTCTTGGTTATCTCATGCCTTATTCGCCTTAACAAGTCTTAACCCATGGGTCGCCATAAGTATACTGGGAGTTGGCTATTCTCTATTAGCCTGCACTGTATGGCCTATGATTTCACTGGTAGTGCCAGAAAAAGCATTGGGAACAGCATATGGTATAACACAAGCCCTACAAAACTTGGGTTTAGGCGTAATAATATTATGTGCTGGTTATATTGTCGACGGTAAGGGATATCTGGTTCTCGAAGTATTTTTCTTGATTTGGATTTCATGTAAGTTCTCAACAAATGACTCTTTCACTCAACTAATTAAACGTTTGACCCATAATTAGTGGCCATAATCTGTATTATGATTTTATTCGTTTACGACGAAAATAAGGGCGGAATTCTCAATATGTCTCCCAAACAGAGGGAAGAGTTTAAGTGAGTTCATTACTAATTCATTAAAGTTATCGATTCTAATGATTACTCTGAAGGGAATCATTAAATCAAATTATAGACCAATTATTGCCTCAATTATTGCCAATAAATTCATTTCATATATTTTTTTTCTGTAGAAAAGTTAATGTTTCGAAAAATGACGAACAGTTGGGAACCGACGGATCATATAAATCATCAGACATTTAATGATATAATTTAGAAAAAAACTATTAAATAATTAATAACTAATTTTTTTTATAATTTAAAATTATTTATAAAATATTTTTGTATTTTATATTAAGAAATTGTGTTTTATTTAAACATTTGATTAAAAATAAATTCAAATTTATTTGACTTTTTTTGTGGATTCGATTTAATATTCTTTAGTCAATTAGGAGACCATCACTTGTGATGACAGTAACTCTCTTTCAAAAAGTTCTGACACAATGACAATGACTCTATTACTGATACACTAACGTTATTCACCAACTATTCTGTGCCCAATGTATGTGATGTGGCGAATGACGGCCGCAAATAATAAAATGCATAATAAAACATATCATAAATATGGATAACACGTCCGGTTTCTGGTGTCGCACAAGTCATCAAACATTAGTAGAGAAATAACAAAATTATCGATTTTTATAACTAATATTCTGTTCACTTTTGAACACAACTATAGCGACACAACTCTAACACTCTATTCTTTATTCATAAAAAATTGAGTTATTATTAAAGCATTGATTTCAAAATCGGTTCTCATTTTATAAAACTTTATTCAAAATATTGATTCAATTCTCAAATAAATTTAGATTTTAATCATTAGATTAACAAAAGTTTATGAATCACTTTTTATTTGGGAAGGGGAAGGGGAACGGGAAAAGACTTAGTAAAACTTTGAGCTAGAGTAAGAAATGTACTAAAACTGGACAATTGGCTTGCAACACTTTTAGGCAAATCACTAGGGTTTTGAATTTGGCTTATCAATTTGGTTGGATCAGAAAACTGAGTGATAACTTTTTGGAAGTTTTGGATGTTTGGCAAACTTTTTAGAGTTGGATTATTTGTAAGACCATTCAGTTGCTGTAATTGTGGGGCTAGTTTTCTGAGTTCCTCTAATAATTGTTGTTGATCTCCACTTCGAGCGTAATTTGTGGCTTTGGTCAAAGTATCAATAAACCCTTTTACTGTAGCTTGGAACTGAGCAAGTTGCATTTG
>JAQIXI010002117.1:0-11192 GCA_034700165.1 Galumnidae sp. Gr-Ori-00277
TAGCGATAAATACACCGAAGGCTGAGATTAAAATTTGGGAAACTATTGAAGTCAACGGTTTTATATTCGTATGGAATAATTCGAAGGGAGAGAAAACTAATTATGTTATCGAACCGTTAGAAATGATTACTGATAAAAATTATCTTGGACAATCTGTCGAGATTGCAAGAACAATTGTTCAGGTAAACGTGGTGTTAATTAATTCTTTTATTTTTAAATATATTAAAACCAGGATATGATGGAAAACGGAAGTGATGTTTTCCATTCTGCTGCCACACATTTCCCCAAAACAGACCAAGTAACAGCAAGCAAAGATGATTATCAACTTAAGTGGTGCTTGCTAAAATATATATCTATTGAAATAAGCGTAAAATGGAGTTTAACATCAAAGGCTCATATAAGCCAAATGACTATTAATGTTAGCATTAAATATAAATCAATTGATTTATTAAATTCTAAAACTGAATTGGACTTTATTGCCCCGGCTATTATCCATGGAAAATTAAAAGTAACCGGGAAATTATTTTCATTCAAGATAAATACTTATATGGGAATGTTTCCCTTGAATTCAAATGAAATTAAATTGACTAGCAATTTTTATAGTAATCATGGTGGATTTATGACATTTTTATTTAAGAAATTTATCTTGCTAAATTTATTCAACTATTTTGTAATATTAAAATTGGTTAGAATTTTATTTATTTATTTTTAGATTTTTTATTATTAAATGCATTATTTTTTAGTTCAAACAAGATAATACTATTTGGGCCAACAAAAAGTACCGTGCTGAACCATATTATTGTAAATATGAGTTAATTAAAACTTTCAGAAAATGGTTCCAACAATTCTATTGAGTAAAGCCAATGGTAATATAAAATTTAATTCTATAGTAATAAACATTTAATTTATTTTAATATTAATAGAATTAATAGAATAATTAATAGAATTGCCATAAACAATTATTATGGGGCGCAAAACCCGTGTGGGAAAGACGATTCTATATACTACCTTTACTCTGTAAATGTAATGAAAAACTTTCATATTTTATACAAAAAATATTTTTTAACTGATTATATATTGTTTTCGACGATAGAGGGAGAAAATTGTTTCATCGGAAAAATTTTAAATCTAAATTAATACAAAACTAACAAGGAAGATGCAGCCAAAGCAGCTATATTGAGAAACACTAATTTTCTAGCTTGTTTTGAATTATATTTGACTTTCAAACCAGGAATAAATGCTAATAACTTATACTGTAATAAGTTATAACAAAATTATAGAATTTTTTTAATGATAAACATTTAATAATTTGTACTAGTTTAAATAGAATAAATTAATTATTCGAATATTTTTTGCTTAATTAATATATCTTTGATTAAGTGGTAGTTCTTATGGTTTAAATCCGCGAATTCCTAAAATAATAAATCAATATTAATGACAAGGTCATATATATACTATAATTACTTACCATCATAACTTTGGGATTAAAGGGAATATTATCCTTTGGATCTTGAAATCCTGCTTTAAGTACCATGCTTGTCATAAACATATAATAAACAAGTAAAAATGCTTTCACTTCTTTGAGGATATGGTCCACAGAATTGATTGGGTTCTCAGCAAAACTCTTTCCGTGAATTCTAATGCATTCCTCGACATAGACCTCAATATATGGCCTGAACTCATCATTTATCTGAAGGCCTTCTATTGTCATCAGATCGAACTGGGGTCGACCCCATTCTCTTAAAAGTGACACAAAATCATAGCCACGATATCCATAGTTTGATAAATCGAAGTCACAGACGACTAACTCATCGTTGGGTTCGGCGATCATTAGATTACTGGAACGGTAGTCGTTGTGAGTAAACATCTCTGGACTCTTAACCTTTTTGATGGCATTCCAGAGCCAATCCTTTTCAACCCTTATGTCATATTTCTTTAATGTTTGACAATTGTGTTCTTCGATCCAATCATTGATTGGGAACTCTTTGAATGCCTTATTTAAACTGTTGTCTATTAAATTCAGTAACTTATTCGGGTTCTTTTTTAATGGCAATTCCCAGGAGTGTATTTGGGCTAATGTTTGGAAAACTTGTTTAACAAGTTTTGGATTTTTTTGATCTTCTCCTAAGAATTGTCTGTGCTATATAAAAATAAGCTAGATCAACATTTTAATTAAAATTATTTATTTCTATGATATGAAAAAAATTCTAAATTTTTATATAATATTTGTATTAAAAAGAATTAACTTTTTATAAAATTCTAAATTAACTTTAATTAATATATTATAATTCTTAGTTTAATTAAATATATATATTACCTTGTAATATTTCTGAATGAGTCCGCCCTCATATATTCCGTATAGTTTAGGTCCGACACCTTTTTCAGAAAAGACGAGTGAAATAATCATATCTCTGGTTCTGTTTTCACTGTTAGGCACAGTATCATCGATAGGCACTTCTCCATAGACTTTAATCGATACCTCCTGTGGAACCCTTTCCTTCGAATTAGGCTCTCGTATAGAGCAGTGATATATTTGGTTAACAAACCCTCCGGTAATTCTTTCGACTTGTATTGAGTCAACTGTTTGTTGACTCCAATTACCGCCCAAATAGTCTTTACATAAGTCGAGACACTTTTGTCTAATGCCTTCGGGTGTCTTTCCTCGACCACATTTGGCCATTTCCTCAAAATTTACCTCATCCATACTCTGGATATCTTTAAACTTAGTTTCGATATCTATCACTTCATTATCTGTTTCTCCACTCATTTTCACAAATTTTTAATTATTTTTTTCTTCAAAACTATTAAAAACAATTCACTGAACAAAAGCGAAGTTAACTCTTATTTGACTTTCGATTGATTTGAGAGAAAGTTCTCAATTGAATCAAATCTTTTTATTAAAATATTTTTATCTCATTTTTCTTGTTATCTCCAAATTGTAATGGCATTGAGATAACTGGCATTTAATACTTTACTCAGAATATTGGTTTTGTAACCTTGTTCAATTATCCTGTTTATCAGTAATTTAAAATTATCACTAAAATTAATAAATTTAATAATATTAATAAAATGATTAAAAACAGTATTTCTAAACCCCTATATTTTTATTTATATTTTATAATAATTAATGAAAGTATAATTTTAGTGACAAAAAGTGATAATATTTTTAAAATTAGCAAGTACATTTAGTGCAAATTTGCTGTTATAGGTAATTGTATAATAATTGTATATTAAGTGTTATGCAAAGTCTTATACAAAGTCTAATGTAATTCAATAAAATAAATGTAAATAAAAAATAATTGTTTTATTGTTTTATATAATAATAAAATATTTTATAAAAATTATTTAATCAATAATTTTCTGTTCCCTTAATATTGTTTTGATTGAGTGATAATTCTTGTAATTATTTTCAGCGAATCCCTGTCAAAACAATCAATTGATCATGTTTAATTAATTCCTTTAAAAATATGAAGGTTAAACTTACCATCATAAATATTGGATTGGGTGGAGTGTCATCGTTGTCGTCCCACTTTCCTTTGAGAATTGCCGTCGACATAAACATATAGAAAACTAAAAGGAATAGTTTTGTTTCTTTAAGGATATGGTCCACAGAATTGATTGGATTTTCTGCATAACTCTTGCCGTGAATTCTAATGCATTCCTCGACATAGATCTCAATGTATGGCCTGAACTCATCATTTAGTTGAATGCCTTCCACTGTCATTATATCAAACTGTTTTCTGGAGGGCCCCCACTCTTTCAAAAGTGACACAAAATCATAACCACGATATCCATAACCGGACAAATCATAGTCACAGACAACTAACTCATCGTTGGGTTCAGTAATCATTAGATTACTGGAACGGTAGTCCCCGTGTATGAACACCACTGGACTCTTAGACCTTTCAATGGTATCCCAAAGCCATTTGAGTTCAGTTCTCAAATCGTATTTCTTTAATGTCTCGCAATTGTGTTCTTCCATCCATTCATTGATCGGAAAGTTTTCGAACCCCTCTTTTAGGTTATTCTCTAATAAATCTGATAACATATTCGGGTTCTTTTTAATGGGTAATTGCCAAGAGTGTATTTGTGCTAACGTCTGGAACACCTTATTGACCAGTTTTGGATTATTCTGATCATCTCCTATGAATTGCCGGTGCTTTGTATTAAGTAACAAGGTTACAAATCAACTTATATAAATTATCATAATTACCTTGTAATATTGTTGTATTTGTCCACCTTCAAATACTCCATATATTCTTGGCCCGACATTCTTTTCCGAGAAGACAAGTGAAATGACCATGTCTTTTATTTTACCCTTATCACTTTCATCGATAGCAACACTTCCATATAATTTAATGGACACCTCCTGAGGAACGCTTTCTTTTTCATTTGGCTCTCGTATAGAGCAGTGATATATTTGGTTAACAAACCCCCCGATAATTCTCTCGACTCTTATTAAGTCCACTGTTTGTTGACTCCAATTACCGCCCAAATAGTCTTTACATAAGTCGAGACACTTTTGTCTAATGCCTTCGGGTGTCTTTCCTCGACCACATTTAGCCATTTCCTCGAAGTCCAAGTCTTCTATCCTTTTAATGTCTTTGAACTTTGATTCCATATCTAAGACCTGATTTTCTGTTTCGACACTCATTTTCACAAATATTTCACTTATTTTAATCTCAATAAGTCTTAACTCAAAGAATACGAAACAACTAATGGTTTAACACTTTATTTGCTTCAAACAAATCTCTTATTCTTTTCAATGATATGACGTTTTATTGAAGTATTTTTATCTCATCTCTGATTATCTGTTAATTATTATGGCATTGAAATGATTGTCATTGAATTTATTCAGTTGAGTCTATATACAATTTGATAAGTCATCATTATATCAAGGTCATTCAATAGAAAAATTTTTTATCGTAATTTCTTGCTTGAGTAAATTGAAGTGAGTACTATGTTTGCCTAGGTCTTTTTTAATTTATTTTACATTTATTTTTGCAAGATAAAAATCCTATAAAATTAATCAATAATTACTTTATTTTGCTTGGTAATAAATCACTGATATTTAGTCAATTAAATTTACCATGGTAATATAAATATCAATGACACTTATATTTGAATGATAATGAGTTTCTTTTAAAAAAATTCCCCCAAAAAAAGAATAAAACAAAAACAAAGTCCTGTAGTGCCTCTTATTTTTTCTAATTCTGTGCTATAATCCTGACTTACCTTGCTTAATGTCAAACCTTGTTTAATGTCAAAATCATGCACTGAATGTGAATTATTAAGAGTTAAACTCCCCGTAGGAGTAATTACCCCATCATTTCATAACAAGTCGTTTATTAATTGATTTTAATTATAACTTTTATTTGTATTATCAAAGAATTCAATTAAAAGAGAAAAGGAGAGGGAGAGGGAGAGATAGGGAGGGAGGGAGGGGAGATGGAGAGAGGGAGGGAGGGAGAGAGAGAGAGAGAGAGAGAGAGAGAGAGAGAATTTTGATTTTATGCAAAAATTCCTGAAAATCACTGGATTAGTAAATATTCAAGTTTTTTTAGAAATGCTATCATGTGATCAATCGAATGACAAGAAATATATTTAACAAGGAAATATACTTTGCCAGTTATCAGTGATTAGTGAAAGAATTATTGAAAGAGATGTTAAAGCACATTTATGACTCAAAAATTATGACTCATTAGGGAGACTAAAATTTTTGTCTTATAATTGGAAAATAATAATATATAAACCCCGAATTCACCCATAGTTGACCAAAAAGAAATCAATATATTTTTAAAGCATTTTTGATGCTTTAAAAGATGGCTATTTCTGTTTTCTAAAATTTAAACTTTTTAAAATTTTAATTTCGGAAAAACTAAATTCGATGACTTTGAAAGCCAAAACCCCTAGAACTAGAGGTGAGGCAAAAAAATTGTCAATGAGGTATCCGTTTGTTTGGATGAGTTAAACATTTCATAAAAAGCATTACATCATTTATTATTTACCGTTTAGCGGCTACCCTGGCATAATAAAAATATTTGAATAAATAAGTGCGCAAAACCTTTTCCCCTATTCAATTTTCCTTAATATAAACGGTCCTTTTACTCAGTCTTTAACATTTATGATTATTGAATTTAAGAAGAAATATAAGCTTGAGCTAGCAACATTACTATTTATTGGCTATTAATATCTAATCAATAAACTTATATTCGTTTCTTTTATTTTAATTCCTATTTAATACTTATTGAATGAATACTAAGTTTTATCAAATGAATATTATTATTAATGTTGCTTGCTCAAGTTTAATCTCCATTTAAAACTTATCAATGAATGACTTTCTAATATTTTCGGCGACTTTTGACCAAGAACATTTGCATTCCGAAACCTGACTTCAAATAAATAGATAATTTTTTCTTAATTAAATCTTTGAAATTTTATTCAGATAAAGTATCTTCTGAGATATATTGCCGGGTAAGTTGAAAAAGTGGTTCACTTTGTGTTGAATCATTTAATAGGTTTAGTGTCCAATAAAAAAGTGAATTTCAAAGTCAAGGCTGTGCTCGAAAATACACATTTCTTAGTGTCAATAAACTGGTGCTTAAAAACGTATTTTATTTAGGAATAATGTGTGTTAAGTCTTATAAAATATTTTTCAATTATAATCACTAACTTATCGGCATTTTATTTAAACCTTTTAATGATCTAGGCAAAAAAAATAAAGTTATCTTTCAATTAATTGTATCCTTTCAATAAATTTCAGAAAAACTCATTAAAAACTTAATACTTTTCTAAAATTGGAACTATATTTATGTGAACTAATACTTTCATTAATTGCACGAACAAATTGAAGAACTTTTAGATCTAAAATATGATAGTCTTGTTGTCAATCGTTGTTCTCCACACGACATCTCATTTATGATGAAATGAGGAAAGTTTCGTAGAAAGTTTCGGATAAATTACTTTTGAGATTTTGTTTTTACTATATTATACAAAAATTAAGGATAATTAATTATCCTTGCTAATTCAAGATAAGCAAACATCATTTTATTTTTAATCTTGTTAGAGTTCACTAGCATTACCAAGAATAAATTCCCAAATAAATTGAGTAGTTATTATTTGAAAGTTTTCGTGACATTTGCAGCACAACCTATGATTGTATGCCTATTTGTGGAGAGCGGTGTCTAAATAGTCGTCCCTGAGTTCTGATGTCATTAATAAGAAAAGAATCCCTAAAATACAAGTTTGGGACCACTTTTTCGCCGGAATTACATTAACCTAAAGGAGTGTTTGATATTAGAAATGGGAGAAGAGATGGCTATTATTGTCAGGTTTGGGCCACTCAGCTCTGATACATACAAATAAAGCAGTGCTCTCCTGATGTGTGCCTCCAATTGGCTGAACACCCGGTCAGACACTCTCTTTCTTGGCTCTGGTTCTTATCAAAGTTTGCTCGAATATATAAAACTTAGAATAACTTTCTCTTATCGGTTAGTATTTTATTCGGTACTCATTTCTCTACATTTTTCGTCACTTTTTATGTGACTTAAAGTTAAAGTTTTTAAACATTTTTGAGACAAAGATTTCTTGAATTTATTCGTCATAAGAAGTCCACAATTTTTCATCGACTTTTCAAGAATTCAAAAAATAAGAACTGGATTATAGTTAGTAAGTAAACATTATTTACAATTTATTTATTTTTTTCTGCTTGCTTATTTACTGTACTTATTTTTTAGAGCGTTTTTATGAAATATCTGGAATTTTTAAAGAAATAAAAATATTTAATTCTACCTAGATGATTTTTTTTGAAAATATATATTTTAAATACAAGCTTGTAGAAATTATCAATCAATGTTTAAATTAACTTGGTTAAAAGAATAATCTCTTACTAATGTTTACTAGCAACTAATGCTTTAAAACTAGATAAATTTAAGAATAATCATGATATATTCAAAAGTAGCAATTTATCAAGCTCTTTGAAAACCTAGTGATTAATAGTTGAAAGATGAGGTGAATTTTTAATTGAGATGAGACTTTGTTCTTGCTAAACTAAGTTATTCGCAATAAGTCACAGTTAACCTTTGCCCTTTTAAGAGAATTATCGTGTCTTGCTCTTTTTAATTAATGGCCGGATATGGGCTGAAATAAATAATTTGAAGAAAGGAATAGTTAAAAGATAATTAATCTTTGAACAAATCCACGATTAATCACTCAAACCATAAATGAAAAGTTAAAACAAATAAAAAGTTAAAAGTTTTTGAATAATTATTTGTTTTGAATTTCAATATATTTGGGAATAACTTTATTTTTGCAGACAAACCAATGAACAGGTTATTAATAATTTGTTAAAAAATCCCAGACACAATCAAGACATTTTTTTAGTGGTAATACTCTTGGTTTATGTTGTTTTCTGTCTGAGGCCCGGATTCAATAACAAGATGTTATTATTAATGGGTTAATAGGATCTGTCAAAAATGTTTGATTGATTTTGGAGTTATTTTTTTATTCTTGGAAATTATTTTAGGGATTAGTATCAAGGTGACTCTTAAAATGAGATTTTATGGGAAAAAATAATCTTGTTAACTTGTTTTTATTTAAGTTCAATAACAGAAAAGAAAAGTTTTTTCTAAATTAATTATTTTTTATATACTTTTAGAATATTTTAAAAGTTACTTAGCTCTAGGTTTTTATTCTGACCTTGTTCAAATAGTAAGTGTATTACGTGGAGTTCAACACAAATTCTTTTAAGATGTTTAAACATTGAAAATATTTACCTAGTTTATAGATTTTTACATACAATTAATAAAAGGTTATTTATATTTTCTATGAGCAAGATACTCCTAAAATATAGAAAAAGCTCATTATTAATATTTAAATAAATTAGGTAATTTAATTCCACAATTGTGCCAAAGAGATTATTCTAGCTACTTATTAAATAACCAAAATTTAATATTTTAACTTGATTACTGATTCTTGAATATTTAATTATTTGAGCAGGATAATAAATAATGAACATTTTGGACATCTTGCGGGTCATAGTCGTTGCACACCTGACCTCTTCTCAAGTAGAACTCAACTCAAGACAATGGGAACCTTTTCAGGGAATAGAATTCACAAATCAAACCACAACTGAGGCTATTGTTCGGCAGAAAAGACAACTTATAAATGATGTTCTCGTTGTGCCCCTCGACTCAGGCATATGTGTTAGGGAAGGTCTCAACCAAATCACTGGTGACTGCACTCATTATCACAATTGTGTGGCCATTCCTGGCTTCTATCGAGTCTATACCTACAAATGTCCAAATGGACAGATATTTGACTCGAGTCAAGGCATATGCACTAAAACACTCAACACTAGAAAGGATTGTAAAATAGATCTGACTGTCAAACCCAATCGAGAGGGCAGACATTTACAGGGAGTACTCTCTTCGAGTCCACCCATTGTTGAAAAGAAAACAGAAGTGGAAGAAGAGAAAGAGTTGGAACCCCTCTCAGACGTCAATACACGTCTTGTAGACAATTCGGACGACTCTTTTGAAGTGAAGAAACAGATGACAGTTCCCAAAGAAACGGCTAAAGAGGTCAAAACCGAGAATGTCATCGACAAGTTCTGGACCCGTGACTACAAATGTCCGGCGAATGGCTATCAAAGACATCCCCAATATTGCAATCAATACTACAGTTGCGAACGAAGTCATGTCAATAATGTGTTTGTCTTAAGTGTGTTCTACTGTCCGGTCCCTCTTGTCTTCGATGACAAGAATCAGGTCTGCGATTGGCCTCAGAATGTGCCGGATTGTTCCACATTCTCACCGATACAACCAGCTGTCCCTGTTACTCAACCGCCAGAGCCGGAACAGCCCAACAATTCTTCTCCGGACGAGAAGATATTAGTACCAAACGATGACTCAAACGAACCGAAACCTCGTCCATTACCAAACCCATTACCCGATACCTTACCTGACCTCTCGCCAAATCCTTTACCTGATTTTGACACAAACCCTCCCAAACGAATTATAATCATACCTGCACATCCATCACGTGAACCAAGCTCAATTGCATTGAGGCCTCCCTCACATCCAGATTTGAACCGAGAATTTGATGACGAGATTAGGAAAAACAAAAAAGTGACCGACATTTTGGGTGAGCCCTCTCTCATACATTCAAACAGTGACACAAAAGGTGGCAAAAAAGGAAGCAGTTCTAATAGAACACCATTTTGGCAAAAACATGGAAAGCCTCAGACAACTACTAGACCTCCCGTAAAAGGAGGTAAACCAACCATAAGTGTTTCCAATCCACCCGTTAAGGGCAAACCACCGACTCCGAGCCCACCAGTTAAAGGAAAGCCCACCCAAAAACCCACTACAACTACAACCACAACGACCACAACTACAACCCCAGAGCCTATAGTAGAACCTATACCTACTATTCCTGCCCATCACCCTGACCCTGAAACTGAAGAACCTCATCCTCATCCTGAGCCTCCGCCAGAGCCAGAAGAACCTGAGCCTACTTCACCCAAACCTGAACCGGAAAGACCTCCTTTGACTTGTGAAAGAGAGGGACAGTATTTTATTGATGTCAATGACTGTTCAAAATTTTACCGCTGCACTAACGGAATGGTCGTACAATTTGAGTGTCCCAGTCAATTACTCTTTGATCCACTCCTCAATGTATGCAATTGGGAGCAGCACGTAAGCCATCCCTGTGGCCGTCCCTTCCATCTGTTAAACAGAGTTGAGAATAGAAGAAAGGCTAAGAGTAATGACGCGGTCACTCAGAAACAGTACTTTTGGATAACGAATGGAAACGATATTCAGAGCATACCTTTTCAACCGAAGAGTAGAGTTTCGTATCAACGCCTTTATTACGACACAACTGGAAATCAATTGATTGTTTTACCTCAAAATACAAACCAACAACACTTCAGACAAACCTTTACTATAAAACAATAATTAATTTTGACTCCAATTCTAATCACATAATTAAACCATTGATTGAATGATCACTTTTTAACTTATTAACAATAAACAACATTAAACTTTGATTGATTATTCTCCCTGGTCATCTTATTTTTTAAGGGAAGAAAAGGAGAGAGGGGAGAAAGAGGGAGAGGGAGGTGGAGAAAGTAAGAGAGAGGAGAGAGGAGAGAGGAGAGAGGAGAGAGGAGAGAGGAGAGAGGAGAGAGG
>JAQIXI010002118.1:0-11192 GCA_034700165.1 Galumnidae sp. Gr-Ori-00277
AATTTCGGTAACAATTCTGGGAAATGTTCTTCAATTACTTTGAATGTCTGTCCCGTAAGGGCTAAACAAGACTTCCTCTCATTTGTTATATCAATACTCAAAGAATTAGTTTTTTCAGGAAAAGCGTCCGAATTATTAAAAGTTTTATAATATTTAGAACTAAGTCTATGATTGCCATCAAAATCAGTATAACTTTCTATTAAAATAATGGAATCATTTTTATCGACTAAATGGCACTCTTGGGCTACACTTAATGCAGTGATTAAATTGTCTCCGGTGGCCATTAATGTTCTAATATTAGCCGAATGTAAGGCATCAATAGTTTCGGTCGTCATTTCTTTCAAATTATTTTTCATCGCAACTAATCCCAGAAAAATCAGATTAGTTTCGAGTTCTTCTCGTTGTGCTCTTTGTACTTTTGTGTAATTCATTCCGGGAAGTGTACGATAAGCGACGGCCACCACTCGATAGCTTTTCTGTGTATATCTCAAAAGTTTGCCCTCAAAATCTTTTGGAACAGTTTTTGGTATACAAAGAGATGCGATTACTTCAGGCGCGCCCTTCAATCAAAAGTTTCAAATAAATTAGTTTTTTATGAAATAATACCTTAACGTAGAGTTCAAAGTGATTGTCGCCTAACAGTCGAGTTATAACAGACATTCGGCTTAAGTTAGAAGAGAAGGGGAACTGTCGCACAATTCCCACCTGAGGCCTATCTATTTCTGTTTTGACAGTTAGAGGTTTGACTATAGTCGGGGCCAATAAATCAAATTTATTGGAATCGTTGACTTCTGGTTCTTCTAACACCCATTTTGTTGATTCAAAAAGTTTTATATCCAAAGGATCGCCAATTATTTTATTGTTTAATTTGGTCAGTGAATGACAACTCGACAAACAGATGAGTAAAGGACTTAACTCTATACTATCCACAGAAGTAATCGCTTCTGTGAATGAATTGCTTTTCAGATCTGTTGGCAATACTTCTGCCAAATTGAGCTCATCTTCAGTTAATGTTCCCGTTTTATCAAAACATATGGAGTCGACACAACCGGCCATATTAATGGAGCGAGGTGACATACAATAAATAAGCTTATTCCTTAGCCTTTTGTCAACAAATATGCTTGCCACTGTCATCGCTGCCGGCAGTTCTGGCGGAACCACTAAATAAATAAATAAATTATAATTAAAACAAAATATTATTTTAATTAATACGAATACCGATTGTAATCAAATCCATCGCTTTAATGAAAATACTTTCGATATCATCGACTCTATCCATTTTTATTGCAAAAGTGTAGGAAAAGCCTATAATCGCCACACAAACCATAATTCCAATGAATTGATTGATGTGTCGATTGAACTTAAAATCAATCGGTTTTGGGAACAGAATAGTGCGGACGAGCTCTCCTTTTGCTGTTTGGAAATTTGTTCGAATGACTACTGCCTTAACCTTTTCGAGTCCATAATAACGGGTTTGTATGACTTGAGTTCCCGCGAATATTATATGTTTAAAGTGTTGCCTTCGATTGAATTCTGAGTGACTAAAAGGAATGCCTGATTTGATGACTGGAACGCTCTCTCCCGTTAACATACTTTCATCAACGATTGCACTTCCGTTGACCAAAACCACATCGCAAAGCATTTGAAAGCTATCCGACGGTAAAATAATGACATCTCCCGGAACCAAACGTCTGGACTCTTGCTTTATATGTTTGTCTCCACCCTTCCAGACCTCAACAATATCTTCTCCGGTCACTGTTTTTCGTAACTGTTTCTGATTTTTGCGAATTTGATACGAACTCATGATTAGAGATAAGACGGAAAGTATGAGAATAAAACCGGCGTAATAGTAGTAAAACTCAAGTGACCATAAGATTATTGCCATTAACTGGAAAAAATAGAATGGACTCAACCCTTCCTGAAGAAGAATTTTCCAAAACGACTGAACTTTTATTTCGATCTGATTTTCACCAAACAATTCAATCCTTAAAATTCAGAGAAAATGAATAAATTCTATTCTTAAAAAGATATGCCAACCGCTCTGATTGTTGTTCATCTGAGAGACCATTTTGTTCAGAAAAGACTGAGCACAGAATATTTCTGTCCAAACCATAGAGCTTTTCAAAGCCATTGGATTTATTGTTCCAAAGGTATCGAATCTTTTTGTTTTCAAAAAATCTGAGACTTT
The DNA here is from genome assembly GCA_034700165.1 of Galumnidae sp. Gr-Ori-00277. Classification (NCBI taxonomy): domain Eukaryota; kingdom Metazoa; phylum Arthropoda; class Arachnida; order Sarcoptiformes; family Galumnidae; species Galumnidae sp. Gr-Ori-00277. The sequence continues at coordinate 2,189 of JAQIXI010002118.1, forward strand.
TTGTGTACTCAAATTCTCCGTTAAATTTTGGGAAAACATATTTCTTTCCATTTTTGTCATTCAATTCAATCACTTTTTCAATAAAAATTTGATTGTATTTATCCTAAAAATATGAATAAATTAATTTTCTTAGATTCTAGAGATGAGAACATTTCAAAAATGAAAGTTCTTTAGGAATATTAGTTCAAACTTTTAAAGAACTTACGATCAAAAGAACAGTTTTGGCAGAAATGGGTTCACATTTCTTGTGTGTGCAGTAAAGCATCCAATGATTTCTCCAATAGAAAAGAAGTCTTAATATTCCTGCCGTCAATACAATTGATATATAAGTCAATCCAATCTTAAGCCAATGCCTCTCATAATAGAAGATTTCCTTCAAAAGTAAATCTTTTGGTAAATTATTAAGAAATTGTTTGAAAAGTCAAACCATTCTCTCGTCGTCATCGCCGACATATTCTGATCCATTGTTTTTGTTTTTGTCAGAAAATTTTGATATTAAGACAGGACATCTCATCGCTTTGGAAAATTGCTACGAATGTTTCCAATTGTTTTAATGAATATAACATAAGATTTTTAATTAATGAATAGATTTTCAAATGAAAGAAGAGTTTTAGTGTTAAAATACTTTTTTAATCTAAAGAATTCGTGAATTTTGTCGCATAAATAATAAAATCATATCTTAATTGTGTCTCAAATTATGTCTCAATTTATTTCGTCATAAATTGATATAAAATCAGATAAATTATAACAAATATTGTTAAAAGAAATTACTTTAATTTAAAAAATTTATTGAAGTATAAGATAATTGAGAAATAGTTTTAAAATTCAATTTGATCTAGGTGAACTCTTTAGTAAAGAGTCTTTACTAAATAAAATTTCAATTTTATTTTAACTATATTTAAATATTTGAAATATTTTGAGTTAATTTGCAAACATTTAATTGAAAATAAATGAGTAAAGCAATTGTCTTATGAATTATATGACGAAAAGCGGATATTTTTCTCAATTAATAGAATTGACGCCAAAAACAGTAATAAAAGATTCTTTGAATTAATATTTCGAACTTTTATCTCATTATCTAATTATGACATAAAAGTCTTTAAAAATCAGTTAATAAGGAATAAATCAAATAATAAAAACAATGTCTCGAATATAATAATAAAAATAAAGTTAATTATAATTATAATCAACTTATTTGAAAGGCATTAAAATTAAACAAATTGTTTATAATATTCTTTAAAATTTAATGAATTTGTTTTTATTCTTAGTTTTAACTTTTGATTTGACTTTTGTTTCATAAAAAATGATAAAAAAAGAGACAAATTTTGTTAAACTTTAATTACTTACAACAAAATCAATAAAGAAATTACCTCTTAATTAAACTCGTGCTTTTCATTGCTTGATAAGTTTTAATCTAGCACAGATTGTCACAACTTAAAGGCAAATATTACGAAATATTTTTTCAAATTAATTTTTGTTTGTTTTGATTCTGGGCAAATTCATGAGTTTAATTTTTTACTCCAAATTTGAACCCCAAGTCATCCATATATTGTTTAATGGGTGATATATTTCAAGGGATTAAAAGCTCATTTGCATAAAACTTTTGCCCATGCTAAGTTTATTTTGTCAAAAGACAATCAAGAAGAAGGTTAAGAATAATTCTAATAAATTATATATTTTTTACAACTTCTCTGATAATTGTATTGAATACAAGTTTTCATTTATAAAAACAAAATAAAATTTATAATAATCTCAAAATCAGTTGAATTCTCTTTTTTGATAACATTTTTAACAAAAATTGGATTTCAATGAATCGGAAACTATTAGTTTTTCATAAAATACAGTTTGCATTAATAAAATGAGCAAGTATATTTTTCCATTGTCTTCCTATGAATGAGAAATGGGTTTAAACTTTAAACCATTGAATAAATATTTAGAATTTATTTAAATGAATGAAAATAAAATTTTAAGAGAATTTAAATTTATTTTGACTCAAATTTTTACAATTTTTGTGAAGTTTTCTGAGAATAAAATGAACTAAAAATTAAATAAAATTTTCTTTAAATAAAAAAAGTGATCAAAAAATTATTAAAAATTTATAAAAACAATTAATGTTTGATTGAAGAGTTGTCTAATTCTTAATTGTAATGAATGAGAGGCACAGAAATACAATTCCACACTTAATTAACTAAATGCTAAAATCACTGAACCGTTTGTCTAATGATTACATTTACACAATTCGTTCAAATTTACATTTTTTTGCCAAAACATGAATTGTAGGCCAACGCGAGTCGAGCCTCAAATGATTTCACAATTATTTAACGAATAACTCCTGATTGGAAGAACCACACATTCCTTCTGTAAATTGATTACCGATTGAATCTATGGTTGGCTCTGTCTGAGAGTTGTTGGGGAGTCTTCTCAGTCCAATTCAGGCACTTTTGGGTATCGAATCGTCTAATAATCAGTTCATAATATTTACAAATATTTCAAATTCGATACATTAGTTGCCAATCGTTTAAAGAGGAAGAAGTGGCACAAAGTCTTCATTTTTTAGCCAATTATATGAAAAAATCGCTACAATTATATATACTTTAAGTAAATTATTATATCAAGAGTTATGTTAAATGTATTCGACAAATGAATTACTCGAATGACTAGTGTTTGCCAAACAATCACTACATTTACGGCAGTTTTAAAATACTGGTTGTGTTTCGCATTCATTCGTGTTTTTAATTAAAATTGATTTAATAATTTTAAATATAAGTCAATAATTATGTTTAGAAAATATATATAAAAGAGAAAAAGTGCTATAAAATGTTAAATAAAACATCGATTAAACATTTGATTAAGTGATACATTCAATGGCAGAACATTTGAAGAGCTGTCGAAGAGCTGTCTTTAAGTATTATTTCAAAGATTTCTTTAAATAATATTTCGATGAAAACGCATTTGAATTACATTTTTTGGAGGATTTTATCACAAAAAGAAAATTTTGAGGAATTTTGTTGTAAAACGAATCACAGAAATTACATAATTATTAGAGAAAAAGAAAACAAAAAAAAATTATTCTAATAAATAGTGGATTAGTTGGCACTCCGGACAAGAATTTATGTCTTATTGGTAAACACAACTCAAAAGCTGCCAATCATTGAATCATTTTTTTATATTTTAAATATAAATTATTTGATTGAATGGAATGTAGGAAAAGTAACTGGCTTATTTCAATGCGCTTCTATCGAAAGGTTTCAATGGTTTCTTCGGTTAGAAATCACTTAATAAGTGATAAAATGGCAGTTTTTGGGCCCAATTATCGGATTCGATCGTAGAAATAATGTAAAATTACGTAAAAATGTTTTGATAATATAATAACAACTAAATTATACTAATTATTACTGTCGACCACATTATCACTTAAATTAGAGAATAATTTACTAAATATATATTTATATATATATATACGTATCAGAAATGTTAAAATTGATGGCAAGTCTTGTGATTAAGTGTTGAGCAGTTGTTTTGACTTATTATTAAAAGTCATAATTATTAACCACAAATCAAACTTTTGGACAATCGATAGAAGCCATAGGAATGACTCGAAAACCGTCGAAATCATTATTGGAAACAATAGTCTGCATACAAATAAGTGCCAAATGATTGGGACGGCTCTCAGTTATGAAGAGTCGATTCGGTAATGAAGAGTTCTTTTGAATATGTTTTGAATATCAGTTTTGATTTGATTCGATCGACGAACTCAACCGAAAATATTGCAGAATTTAATTCTCAATTTGGTCTCAAATGAGACAAAAACAGTAATCGAAAGGTGACTCAAACGGTGTGGAAGTGTTTCGATAATCGGTCGGACAATAATTACATCTTATGTACAATAAATGTTTTCACGTTTTTAAAAGTTGAGATCCGTTTAAGCATTATTTGGCTAATTATAGAACATTAAAACATTGGCCTCATATGGTTTTACTCGTCTTCACTCTCTCCCTGTCCATACATTGTCGCTAAGTTCTAAAATAACAATAAAACCCCATTTGTTAACCTTTTCTTGTTGTGAGAATATGTATACCTGGAATCTGGGACCCCATCGGTTAAGATAATCGAAGTCTGTGTCGGCGTCATTCAAATCTGAGGCTAAAGAGCTAAGAGAGCCGGCAGTACTGCCGCAGCCCTCATAAGCATAATTTCTGAGGTCATCGAATGGCGGAGCGTTTGGATCGTTATCAGCCTTTTCTAAATTATCTCGAATTAAATCTCCGACGTCTCGGTTGGGATCAATTGGATCTGAAATTTTAAAAAGTTATTGAAATCTCATAAATTTGTTTAAATAAAAATACATTGTCTTTGACGCATATCTTTAATGACTCCGGGCTTGTCTTTGCCAAGAATAGCACCGGTCGGGTCAATAGGAATACGAAGAGGAGTGATATCATAAGCATTCATATCGTCCTCTCCTCCGCCCTCGTCGTCATAACTAATTATATTTTCTCTAACGTCATCGTCGACATCATTACCGAACTTCTGATGAGGTCTACGACTTCGAGTGTAGGCAACGATTACCAAAACTAAGACTATAATAAAGAAAAATCGTTAAATCGGTTCAAAATTAAATTAGATTTCACTCCAATCGAATGCATCGAATTTTTGGTAAATTTTAAGTTAAATAAAACAAAGTCTTACTTAAATAAAAGACTAAACACAAAATAATGACTGCGAGTGCGTCGGACCCTAACCCGACCTGACCCGAGTGTTTAATATTAGGCCCGTCTTCACAAGAACAGTTGTCACATCTGAAACCATCGAGAGGGCAGTCACACCAATAGCCTCCTCCACTCTCAACATTGTAACAGCGGCCACCCCTACCACAGGGCTGCCACTCGCACTCATTTTTATCTTCACAGCCGAGTCTATTGGCTGTCATTTGTAGACCAGTCGGACAACTGAATAGTGATTGTAATTCATTCATAAATTTAAACATTTGACCGAATGTTTAGTTATTTTTTGCATTTAAACCCTTAAACCGTTTGAAACTTAGTTTTGAAGCGAATTTTGAGTAATTCATGCATTCGATTAAATGAATAGTTAAGAGGTATTAGTGGTCAGTACTCACTCATTATGTTAACCAAACATATGATAATCATCATAAGCGCAGCGTTACTTAATTGAAGCTCTTTATTCATCTTTTGGGCGTTACAGTGCTCTCCAGAAAAGTTTTCGGGACAGACACAGTAAAAGCCCATTCCTTTTGCCAGATTATGACACGACCCTCCGTTTAAACACGGATTTAAAGGTTCGCATTCATTGAGATCAGTACAATTCTTGCCGTCAAAAGTATTGACAAAACCGGTCGGACATCTATTGTTAGTGATTAGGAAAGAAAGTGAGCCAACCCATAGAAAAGCAGTTTTCATGCAATTAAAGCAGAGCCCAAAAGCGTGCAAACACTTGGTCTCCAAAATTTAAAAAATGACTGATTGACACTGACCTGCACTCGTGGATCATCCATAGGTCGATACACTCAAACGGATGATTACAATGAATACCTTCACAGGGATTGTTTGAGGGACAGCCGTTTATTAAATTTCTCCACTCGACAACCGCTGCATTTTCGGACCCGTTTTCCATCGGAAGAAACTTTTGGTCGAGTCTTATGTCATTCATACAGCCTTTCCATACAATTAAGAATACAATTAATTTATGAAATACAAATGAAATTCACAAAATAATAAAGAAATACCTTCTTGGAAGTCATTATCAACGACTGTAACTCCGGGTCCAACGTATTGGACGTCTCCACCAGCGATGACATTCTGTTTCTCGACCGGCAAAAGTTGATGTAAGCCCTCATAATCTATGATTTCATTGAATCTTCGACCTCCGCCGCCATCTAATGATATGGAAGCTGTGCTGCCAAAGCGCTGAACCTGAACTGTATGCCATTGACCATCACTAACATAGACATATGGCAACCAGAGCTCCCTTTCATCTGAAGAACGCATACTATTTAAGTTGAATTTAAATCTTAACTTTTTATCTTTGATCTCAAGAACACAATATTCGCGGCCGTGTTTTGAAGCGACGCGGAAGAGCTCTCCGTGTTTTTGACGGGTTCTAAACATTAGCTGCAAATCAGTCTTATAGGGGTCGGGTTCGAAAGAGAGCGCGTATTTTATATAACTACTCGTTTGGAACATTTTCGACTGCGTCTCTTTGTCACAGCGAGCGCCCCACCACCCAGAGTCACAAACGCATCGCGCAGACGAGTAAGTGCCGATACACTGCCCGTGAAGACATCTTTTGGTTATAGAATTAGCGTTACATTGATCTTCAGAAGGAGGACATCCCGGTTCGCTTCGTTCATGACTTCCAGGAGAGCCCAAATCATACATAATTGAGTTGTGAATAAAATTTTTGATACAACCGGTGAACCCCTGTTTGGTCGGCAAATAGTGCCAGTCGTAGGTATTGTCCACATGTTTGTGTAAAATACCGCCGATTTGTAGCGGAGAGTTTACATTCAAATATTCATTAAAACCAACGATTCGGGTCACGTTTTCACAGCGCGAGCGTTCAATTTTTGGCGGATCCGTGTCTTCAACATTAGTGGCGCAGTTATCAATCATAAGTCGTGCCGTTTCTTTAGTCCAGAATATATCAACTCTATGCCACTCTCCGTCGTGTAAATCTCCCAAAGGATTTATTGTCAATTCTGCGGTTCCCGAACCAAAATCTATCAAAAATCTGGGTTTTCCTCCAAAGAGTTCCAAAGATATGAAGTCTTTAACGAATTTGGTACCGATCACTGGCTCTACAATCGGTCCGTTATAAAAAATGAGACCATTTGGTGTTCGAGTCATAAACTCAAGACTGAGATGAGAGTCCTGACACTGTTGGAGAGGTGAAAACCAGGCCCAACCGTCGCCGTTAAACGAACGGACAGGCATTTGGCACTGGGGACCAGTATATCCTTCGGGACATTTACATAAAATACCAACAGAAGAATCAGTACATCGGCCGCCGTTAAAACAAGGGGACGGCATTTTACGACAGGTTTCTATTTCTGAGAAGTCTCGGGCACCGCACGTGCACTTCGGACGAACGGCTACATTGACGCCAACAAATGAGGTTCGGTTAGCATTTACTACAATTGGCTGCGCATTAATGTCCAATACATTGGTACAACTGCTTTCGCAGTGAACGTTCTCAAAGAGGCACTCATCGATTCCAACTAATGTTATGTTGAGTCCGACCTCATGTTCTATAACTCTTCGGTTCAAACTGACCGCTCCGTCCAAAAAGATTGCCTTCATATATGGGGAGCCATGAGCTGCAAACCGGATGTCAGTAATTGGAGGCCTTTCCTGTTTAGTAATAACACTGAAAACATCCAAATTGTTTTTGTCGACTTTGAGAACGCGGGCCAACACGTCTTTGAATCGTTCGTAAAGAGAAGTGATTTGTCTTTGCTCGTGATAATTCCAAACACGAATGAAATCTTCAGCAGTTATTCCCGAAACACGAATAGAACCCGAGTTATAAATGGCTTCTTCTGGTATTTCTCTGACAACAACAGTGACATTCGCCGACACCTCCTGAGTGTGTTTCCGGTCGTAGACATTAAATTTAAGAACAAACTCTCCGTTTGTAACGTTTTTCATTGTAATCATTCCGTCGTCAGAATTTAGATCAAAAAGAGGATGAGCCTGACTGCCCTCCCAGAAGAAAGTCTTGTCCGGTAAGTCCCAGTCATCCAAGTCTTCGACGTGAACTCTTCCAATTTGAGTGGGGGGTGACTGACCTTTGAAATTGTAGACGAATATTGTTTTACTTCCTGGATGCATTCGATTGTCGTTTATGTCTCCTATAATGACAGTCAAAGTACTCGTTCCGGTCATCGAAGGATATCCGCTGTCTTTGATAATTATTGGAACCAAATATTCTTTTTGAGTTTCTCTGTCAAACTTTTCCTTTGACTGAACGATAGCCATTCCGTCCCCATTTGCACCTTTAGGGTCGTGTTGAACATCAAAGAATTTCCTAATAAGATCGGGTGCATTCGGATCCATTCTGAAGGTAAATGGAGGACCATTTCCTTTAGACCTGTCGTCGTCATCAGTGGCTAATATTTCTTCAACTTTTCCGGGAGAACTGTGTTCTGTTATTATAGGCCTATAGTCCTTCAAAAAACGCGGCGCGTTATCATTGATATCGCCGACAACAACAGTCAAAGTCGCGGTTGCAGTTCGTGGAGGAACGCCATCATCCACTGCCAATATCTTCACCTGATGTCGAGGTGTTTCTTCACGATCGAGCATTCGTTGTATCTTTACGACACCGTTTTGGTCAATACTAAACTGTCGGCGTTTATCTGACGATCGATCGATTTGATAACTAACGCGAGACTTCCCGCCCTGATCCGCATCCGTTGCCAGGAAAGTGGCTAAACTCGTGCCTTCTTTGGAATCTTCGAGAACAGTAACTTCTATATTCGGTTTTTCAAACTCTGGTTTGTTATCATTAATATCCCTTAACCTGACGTTGACTTTTGCGTAGTCCACGTGATAGTTGTCCATTGATTCTCCCCCGTTGTCGCTCACAGATATCGTTATATTAAAACCAAACCTTTGCTGTAAATCTTCGTAATCCAGAGGTTTGGCCACTTTGAGAGAACCGGTGCCATCAGAATTAGTGACCATGGTGAACTTGTCAGAGCCAAAAGTATTGTCGATTACTTTATAACTGAAACGATTGGTTTCGAGAAGATCCCCGTCATTGACCGACACAACTAAAATCGGTACTTCTGGCAGTCCGTCCCCTTCAGTTTCATCGACTTCTACAAACCAATCCTTTTTAGTGAATTCGGGCGGCATATCATTGATATCTTTAATTTTAATGGTCGCAGTTCCGGTGCCTTTAAGCCCTCCGCCATCCATTGCAACCACTTTTATGGTATATTCAGGATTAGTTTCGCGATCCAAACAACAAACAGCAGTAG
>JAQIXI010002119.1:0-11189 GCA_034700165.1 Galumnidae sp. Gr-Ori-00277
TTTCAAGTGTTGAACTCTCAGTACAAGTTTGATGACAAGTACTTGAATTGTGTCAGCAAACATATGGACGACTTGAAGCCGTTCGGAGACGTACCTAAAAAGCTGAGCCAAGAGATAAAGCGGTCGTTTATAGCGACGCGAACTTTTGTTCAGTCGCTCTCCAATGGAAAAGACGTTATCAAAAACATTTTGGAAGTAAGTGTTGTCTGAAATAGTTTAAGACTCTCTTCAGTTCATTGAGTTTATACTTAACTCTATTTATATTCCGATATTTCGTTATTCAAATAAATAGATCCCAATGTCTGCGGAGTGCAGTAAAGCCTTAATGAAGATGTCGTATTGCCCTCAATGTCAGACATCCAACGAATTGAAGCCTTGCGCTAACTATTGCCTCACTGTTACGAAGTCATGTCTGGCCTTTCACTCAGAGCTCGACAAAGAGTGGAATAATTATATCGACGCTCTGTTATTGTTAGCCTCTCGGTTAGAGACGTCATTCAATATTGAATCAGTTGTCGATCCAATTGATATAAAGATATCAGAAGCCATTATGAACTTCCAAGAGAATGGCGCCGCCGTCTCTAATAAGGTTAGCCTCAAATCAGATCTCAATTCAATCGGTTTTGATTGACATCCGATTCATTCCAAACAAAACTTATTGTTATTTTTTGTTGATTTTATCAGTTATTCGAGTCTTGCGGTAAACCTCATATTGAGTCGAAACGTGAGGCCAAAGAAACGACGAGTGAAGAACCGTTCAAATTTCCTGATCAGCAGTATGTCTCAAATCCGACCGCTGTTTCCGTTTCTGGAATGGATCGACTCATTCAAGATATTAAAAAGAAAATAAAGAAAACAAAAGGTTTTTGGAGTCGACTGCCACAAACCATTTGCGCCGATAAACACATTTCAGGTCTTATATCAATCGATAATAAGAGCTGTTATAACGGATCAGACATTACTCTGTAAGCGTTCGATAAAAACTTATTTGTTTTAACTTTTTTGGCCAAAACTAATGCTTTTATTTAATCTAATGCTTAAAATGTGTTATAAACTAATCGTTTGTTTGTTTTGTTTAGTTATGAAATCGACAATAAGCCAGAAAACCAGCAGAAAAGTGGATCTGACTTAACACTGGAAACTACGCGACACAACGCTATCATTAATCAGCAGAATTTGACGCTTAAACTCATCACAAATAAACTAAACCTGGCATACAATGGACAAGATGTAGACCTCATCGACAATTGTAAAAACTTATTCATTGTTTGATCTTTTGTTTATTTATTTGCTTTTAATTATTAGCTGACGACACAGAAATGGATGGCGACGGCTCTGGTAGTGGTTCAGGCAGTGGTGACGGTCAGGATAATGAATATGATCCGGACAGAGATCGTGATCATATCAATCACATAACTGACGACATTTATTTCAATCCGTCGACTTCAAGAACGCCACACTTCTCAGTGGAGGGCGAAACAAATGACAAAAAGAATACTTGGTCAAAAACTCCAAAACCAATCTCTATATTAACGTCTAAAGACTCGTCATTTAAGTCAAGTGTTTCGCTATCATTGATATTTGTGACTCTTTTGATGAATTGTGTAGTGCTTTCTATGCGACAAATACTGTGATCAACAAATATTATTAACGTTTTAATATAAATTTATATATATTTAGCGTTTCTCTCAATATTTATTTCATCGTTTTTTGCGCCAAAAGACAACGGAATATATTTGTATTGAAGAGAAAAACGAGAAAATCCTGAATTCAATTACAATACGACTGAAAGACGAGCTTTTGATATGAATTAGTGTTTCTGTTCTGTACTGATATGTGATGTTTGATCGAAACGTCTTCCAAAAAGTCAAGTCTTTTAACATTGATTTTGGAAACAAGTTTTCGAAATTGTGATAAAAAATAAGTAAAACTGAAATGAAATTCCTTTTGCTATTACGTCAGACAAACATAAAAAATAAGCTAATTTTCAGACACTTATCTCATGATTCCATCGATTCATCGAAACATTTTTCGGTATAAATATTTTTTGATTTTTAATATATTTTTGAAATTTTTTCAAAAAATTTCTTTATTTACTGAATGTTTATATTCGAATCATGTTTTAAGCGATTTGTTTGAATTACTTTCTTATTATCCAATAAAATAATAACAATTTTTTCAGATATTAATCTCTTTAAGAAAAAAAAATAAGTGAATCTAATCTTTAAATTCTTTAAATATCTTTCAAACCATTTTCACATCAAATGGTTTGAAGTCTTTGAAAGTCATCGAAATGTTTATTCAAATATTTGCTTAAATACTAAAACAGTTCTCTATTTTAAAACATTGTTTTCCGAAATTAAAGCTAATATTCAAATAATTCAAACAAATTTTTGCTTAAACTCTTCACAACTACTAATCATAGCATTAAATGTACAAAAATTTCACGAAAAAAAAGTCAATTCTGTTGAGCAATATTTCAATATTAAGCCCAGACTTCACAGACTGTTAGGACTGTGAAGTCTATGAGTTAATACTGTAATCGTTGGGCAAACTTTAATAACATTTATATACATCAGTGGATAACTAAACGGTTGAATATTTTATTTGTAATCAAAAGTTCAACGAATCGTCTCAACAAATAACTCATCCACTAATTCGTGTTTTAAAATGCTTTTTATAAATTACCGATTCGTAAACTTTCCTCGACTTAATGCTAATAAACAGTATTTATTTCAAACACTCGAAGGCATCGAATTCTTCTCAGATCCTAAAAATTTTGCTTTCATTCAGAACTATCTTTACTTTTAAAGTATTTTTATTACTGAGTTTTACCTCAAAAGACCTTTCATTCAAAGACGTCTCTTAAGAAAAAGTTATTTCTTTTTAAATTCTTTTCTCAATAAAACTAAAACTATTGAAGAATTGAATGCCTTTTTCGCTGACATATAAAACTTATTTAATTATTGTTTAAATTAAATGTAATATAAATTTTATTTAATTAGTAATCAATTATTTAAACGTATTTTAAATTTAATTAATTTAACTGAAGAGACGTTTTGTGCCAATCAAACACTCATTAATTAATATTATTAATGACTTTCGCTCTGAAATTCAATTCTTTTTTTAAATATTTTTTTTGTAAAATCCATTGAATTTCAGATTTATTGTATTATAATTTATTTAATTTTATTCACTTTTTGTTTGTTTAAAAATTGTGTTTTTAGTTGAGATTTAACTCTAATTAAGTATTGTTTTTAATTCATAATTAATGAAATAATAATTAATAGGTTTTTATACGAAAATAGAATTTATTTCCAAATATAAAATAATGTCCACAAAAATTGAGTTAAAATTTAAACAAATTGTTATTTAAACAGAGAAACAAAAAATATTGTATTTTCTCTAAAAAAATTGCTTCGATTTGTAATCAAATGTTTAAAAGAGTGGAGAAAATAAAAACAAGTCATTAATTATCACAAATTAGATGAATGAAGTATTTAAATGAGCTCTCAATGATCATTGAATGAGCATGGCACATTCAATTATTGAATGTCGAATCGTCAAATGATAAGAACATTTAATCAGAAAATTGATTTAATTAGTAAAAGGTAAGCACTTGAATGTTGTTATGCCTTTGAAAGTAGTTTATGATTCTTCTAAATGTCTAGACTTCAGACCCAACATTCGAGACGTCCTCTAATTTTATTTGTGATTATTTGAACGTAAAAAGCAGTACAACCTCTCAATTATTTTAAAATTCATTGAAAGTTTTCACTGATGTTCAGGTAAAGTATGACTCAATTGTATTCATTATTAAGCCCTGCATTACCACAATGTGTCCGTCCATCTGACAAATCAGGTGTCGCTTAAGAAGTTTGTATTCATCTTTTGATGGAATTAGGATTTCCTCCCTTTTATCTGAATGTGACTAAACTTTTAAATGACTAAAATTTCTAAATCTATTCAACAGAAAAACTTAGAGTTTTGTAACAAAAATATTGATTTCATTACATTTGAAGATGAAATCAATTAAACAAAAAGTTAATCACAAGAAGTGATTGTATTTCTTAGAAGCAAATCATAGGTTTGTTTGTAAAAGGAATGACTTATTTGGAATTAATTGAATACAAACTCAACTCAACTCTCCTTTCGTTTCCTTCTCTTTAATATCAAATATTGTTTGCATTGAAATGATTTGTAAGAAAACTGAATAAATATTTATTCTTTGGTTACGCTGTCATTCATGCGTTTCCTTTCATGAATACAGATCTGAATCTAAAATTATCACAGACTTAATGTTGAGCACAACCTCTTTTCTACCACTACTTCGGAGTACTTTGAATTCAATTTTCGGGTCGACTTCAGTGAAAGCGATCAATAGTTTCTCTAAAATATTTAAAATCAGCACTTTTTTCGTCCAAAATTTTAAGCTCTTATCTTAAGTTCAATGAAAATACTATTAACTTTTGAACACATGTTTGCATCCAAGAAAAGCACAGAATAATCGATTCTTTTAGCTTTTATTAAAGGGAAAGTGTATTGATCCCAACCGAAAACATAAATTTAAATGAGTTTTTAAACTAACATTAATTACAGTTCCGTCAAAAAGTGGTTATCGACAAAACCACTAAAAAGTGAGTCATTAATTACAAGTCGTTATATTAAAAGTTCACACAATTTGTGCCATTTTTTTATCATTTAATGTTTCCAAGAATCAAATTTTCAAAGAAAAGAGAACTCTTCTGATAAATTGTAAAAGTGGTCAAAAAGACATAATAATAGTGTATGTCTAGGTCATTTTATATAGAATAGCAAGTATTCCTAATTTAGCGAATTTCGTATAAAATCAATATCTGGGCCTCATTTCTAGTCAAAGGCTTTTAGTGCTATAAAATTGTTTCCTACGATTTATTCGTCTATTTTTGAGGTCATCTTTTATGTTTTCAAATCATTTAGAAGTAAATCACAAGAGTTTTGGAGCGAATTTTGTTTAAATTTTGCCTTAAATTTCATTTTATGACATTTTATTGGAAATGTTGTCATTTTTTCTAAACTTCTTTCAGTGAAACTGATTTTAATATTCAAATTCAGACATATTTTGTATTAAAGTTATTATAATTTAAACATAAAATTCATTCGAAATAAGATAACCAGAAATGGATAATAAGAGTAACGGATTATTCTCTTCGCCCACAAAAAGACCTAAAATTTAACAAAAAAAAAGTCTTAGAGAAGGAAACTTAATAAAAATTATTTCATTGCAAAGCACTCTATTATCTCATAAACAAGAATTACCACTAAAATTGTTTTATCTCAAACACAAAATCCTTTCTATTCGGAGTATTTCAAACATTTATTTAATTTAAATTCTTTAGTTAAGAGCAGGGATGGCAAAAGACCTAGATCTCAGGGTGGTCCAGGGTATCAGGGGAGGGTATTTTGCTAAACTTCCACAAACCTAGTGCTTGTCAATAGTTGTAATGTTAAGGTTTTCATATTCCACGGGGAGGTATTTGGCAGATTTTTTCGTCTCCAGGGTATTTTTAAATACCCCTCTATTTGCTATCTCTGGTTAAGAGTCTATTTTATGTCAGTTTTATATGTTTTCCAAATTAAATGTTTTTTATTTGTCGTTAATTTTATTCATTTTCTTGTTTTGATTTTATCCCCAAAAGAGTCCAATAAATCGATTGTTTTAAAAGTTATTTAATTGAAAACAATTTAATGAAAGAATTTATTGAATAAAAAACAAATAAAATGAATGAATAATTTGAGAGAATTTAAGAAAAGCTGTCGGATGTGGTGTTTTCATAAGTGTCCGACGACTCATCACTCAACTCATCCTTCGACTCATTCTTGGACTCATCCCTCGATTCATCCTTTGACTCATCTTTTGACTCATCCTTTGACTCTTCACTTGAGTGCTCTTCTGATGAATCAATGGCCAGTTTAGACATCTCTTCGAGAATGGCTGAACCACTCTTTTCTTGTGACTCGTCTTCTGAAATATGCGGTTCTTCAGTGTTTTTCTCAATTTCCTCCTTTTCTTGTATTTTCTCCTTTTCGGTCTTTTCCTCTGTTTGTTGTCCGGAGTCAAAGCCAATGGTTTCCAATTGATGTCCGAATTTGATAAAGTCTTCAAAATCAACGACTGCGTTGTGATTACCATAAACTACAACTCGATTTCCTTCTCTAACATAACCGCTTCGAAGAGAGACAATACTGTCTTTGTTTGAAATCCAAGTACTGTTTAGTTTGAATTCTCCGATTTTAAGACCCGTTTGTAAACGAATCCAATTAATGGGAACTCCTCTGTATAGGACATATCCTCTGTTGAGCACAAGAGTCAAATCGGAAGTGTCTTCTTCTGGGGTTCGTTCTTTAGGTTCGATGAAAGCGAATCCTTGAATACTGACAATACAGAGGACACAACCGCTCGACACTAATTGCTTCACATCTACACATTTTGTGCTACAAATGGTTCGGAGGCCGTCGTTTTCAATGGCCATGAGATTTGCGACATCATTTGGTGGTTCTCCGGGAACTAATGAAGTGATTTGACCCACGACTCGACACGTGTTATACTCGTCAACGATTACGCCATACATCTTCTTCTCGTGGACTACAATATATGAGTCCGGAGGCCGCGGACCCAACTTTTGAAGACTTTCCTTCACTTCATCTGTGGCTGTGAGGACATTGTCTTTCTTCAAATCTTTAATTCTGAACTCCGGATAACCAATCAATGGAAGCACTGAATCGATGTCGCCTTCAATTACTTTTATAACATCCGGTAAACTAAAGATTGAGGGGTCCGACGGTTCGGAGGGTTCGGACGGTTCAGAGGATTCGGACGTTTCTGAGGGTTCGGATGAGTTGTCCACCGTTTCAATCACTTCACAACTGGAGTTGAAAAGAATTTTTACGTCCAATTGAATGGCAGAACGTTTTTCCTCGACTGGAGCTGTAATATCTTCGATATCACCCGAAAGAGCCATCGATTCAAAGATAATTTCAAGAGATTTGAGAAAAAACGGATTTTTTGGAAAACTTTTAGAAAATATTTTGAATTAAATTTAAATTCTATTGAAATCCAAAATCGCGCGAAATATACAAAACATTCAAACAATCTTTGAATCACTGAATCACTTAATGATAACTTTTCCTATATTTTAAAAAATGGTATTGACATCAAAACTATTATAATCAAAATAACCACTAACCAATAACCATGATCATTTTTCATATCAAAAACAAAACTAAATAATGTCGACAAAACTTCTGATATGACTTCGACTATATTCTGATATTTAGAGATAGTATTCAAAGACAAACAAAAAGTAAAAATAAAATTTCGTTTCCATAAGTATTGGAAAAGTCTATAGAAATGATTAAACGATTAAATGATATTATTTTTAATTTTGTCGACAATTAAAGCAATGAATGCAAAAAACAGTAAATTATTGAAGTATTGAATAAAAGTTTTATTCGAAAATATTTTATTTAAAAAAAGTTGAATTTAGTGAACCATTGCTTGACCCGATTGTTCCGACAATGGATTCAAACCCATGGCCTTCGGATCAATAATAATGTCTTCGAGATCTCGAATACCATTTTTGTCGACAATTTGGACCTTAAAAGCGGGTAAATTTATAATTAATCGCTTCTGAACCTCTTGTATGCACTTCTTCAGCAGTTCGACGCCTTCTTCAACAGACATATTACTTTTGTAATACCTGTCCAGAACTGAAGTACCGAAATAAGAGGCGTATCCATGCATTGCAAAGGGCACCGAACAGGCAGTCGCCAAATAATCCATAAAATAGAGCTCCGGTTTATCTTTGGTTACATCAAAACCGGCCAAAAGGAGGTTAACTGTATATGGAGTTCGTGACCGCAAATAGTCGGCTAAATTGCGTTGAATGAATGTACTAGCACATTCCGGTGACAATTCAAACCCGTTTCGCATTTTATACAATTGAATGTTCTTTTCAATGAATTCCGCGAATTGGACCGTATCTCCAGACTCTCCATTAACTCCGAGGAGGAGGTGTTCTGACAAACGGTATGTCTTATTGGCGTCATTTTTGACGACAATAATCGAGTGGGCATTTGTCTTATCCGAAGCCATTAATGCAAACTTCTCGAAACGGATCCCAATCAGACCTTCCATTGTATGTCTTTAAGACAAAACCAATTATTTCATACACTCTTTAAATTGATTGAAGACAATCAAAGACTTACTGAAATTTACGTCCAAATCAATTGATTTCAAAAAATTTAAAGACAAAACTAATGACAATCGCTTTGAAGACAATGTTTTAGTGATTCAGCAAAACTCAAGAAATACGAGTCGTTCACAAATTACGTGATTTTAACTCATATTTTATCCCCAACTTATGCGACATTTGTTTGGTTTTGGTTTTTATCGTAAAAGCGATAAAAAGCAAACATTTTTAGAGAACTCTGTTTTCGGATATTTCAGTGAAAAGCGATTTCTAGCCTTAAAGTAAGGATTTTATACTTTTGAGTCCGATTTCAACACTTAATAAGTAGTCCTCATTTCAGACGTTTTAGCAGATATTCTGTTGAAAATAATTGGATTTAACTAAAATCAATTGAATCAATGGCTCAATTAGTAGTCAGACCTCTTCTGCAACACATTCGCTGCCATTCTTTGCCTAAAACTAATATTTTGTCAGCCGTTGGCTCACAAACCATCGATTCTAAGCGACAGTTATTCGGTTTCGGGAAACTGAGAAGAGTTGATGGCAAAGATGTGTCCGAATCAGAGATCCGTTTGGCTGATCCAATTGAGCATGCTACTGGACTTGAAAAACTTCTCCTCCTCGCAGAAGAGAAGGGTATTGACGACCCTTTTTGTATGAAACCCCGCGTAAGAGGTCCCGGAACTAAAGGTATGTTTCAAATCCCTAATAAGGGATTCAAACAATTATTGACTCAATTTATTGATTTAATTCTATTAAACTTATTATAAATAATTTTAATGAATAAACAAATGTTTGATTAAAGAAAACCCAAATTTGGTGCCGACTTTTGAGAGCAAAAGACTTATCGGTTGTCTCTGCGAAGAGGATCAGACATACGTCAACTATATGTGGATTCATTTGAGTGAACCGAAGAGATGCGAATGCGGTCATTGGTTTAAAGCAGTTCCCGCCCGCAAATTCTGGGAAGAAATCGACACCAAAATGGGTGCCTAATATCAAACAATAGTCCGAAGAGTTAAACATTTAGTAATCTTTAAGTTTAAACTATTATTTCAATGAATCGTCGAATGTATTAGAATTGTATTTAATTAAAAGTCATCTCTAGTTTTGTTTCAAATGACTTCTTTTCAATTCAGTCTTAAGTTTTGTTTTATTCCAATCCTTTCTCTTCCGACAAATGTTTAAACTTTAGTTAATTTGAAAACATTTATTCAAAATATATGCAAAGAAATGATTTAAAAACTTATGAATATTTCATAAATATATATATGTATAACGTTTTAAAATATAAGATAAAATAACTGCCATTTAATCGGATTCACTGCTTTCCGATAAATTAATTTCCTGTGCCTTTGGTTTTGAATTTTGACGTCTCTTCAATTGAGTGACAGTTTTATTTGTTTTTGTTTGTCTTCTTTTCCTTTGATTTTTAACTTTTTGAGACAAAGCACTCAATTCTTTCTTTGATTTTGTTTGACTCGTTTGTGGCTCGGATTCGATTCCTCGTAGTTTATCAATGGCTTTGTTGACTCTTTTGCTTACGAGCGCCACATCTTTTGGCTGGACTTGAATTTTAAAATAATTATCGATTTTCATTTGAGTCTGAAATTAATAAAAAAATTTGCAAATTTAGTGAAAAATTGTTTAGAATTAAAATAATTACTTGTTTTTCATTTACTTTCTTCATAACAGGAAGTAGTGTTTGATTGCATTTATCTAAAGTCCAGCCAAACTTAAGAGCGGCGTAACTCCTGAGATCATCCAATCTAGGCATTCCCCAGACAAATTTTTCAGTTGAAGTGTCGACCGTTGGCTTCATATATGCGTCGAATATTATTTGATTGGGAAAAGAATCACTCATTTTTAGTTTCATTAGTTTAGCTCTGATTTTATTTTCCGGTCGTTTGTCTTTTGATTGGCGTTTGTTTTGCCACCAATTCTTTAATTCAATGAGTGGTTGCATATCATTGCCTTTAAATTCACTGAGTATTTCAGTTGCGGTTACAGTTCCGACGCCATCGACTCCATCGGTGTAATCACTGCCGCAAAGCATTGCAATACATATCAAAGAAGAGCGGTTTAAACCAAATCTGGTTTCGATATCACTAGAATTAAATTCTTCGATGTATTTACTCGAAGTGAAAAAATTTTTATAAACAGTTTTGGCTCCAAAAAGAAGAATATCGCTGTCATCAGTTATTGTGCCATCAGTTAAAGAAAGTTCTTCGAGTGCCGCGCACTGGGCTTCAGCTTCAGAGGGACTAATAACAAATGGGAGACCAAAAAGTTCTAACAATTCCTGGCAGTCGATCATCATTTGGTCGTTCGCGTGATTTGCGAAACGATTTTGTTTATTCATTTCACGATATGATTCTAAAAATTCTTCGCGAGAAATGGGTTTAAAATCCGTTTTAGAAGAACTGGCTTTTGGCTCATCAGAAATCTCCGATGAATTTTGTTTCGAAGAGAGGTCTGTCGTTTCATTTACTTCTGATATTAATTTGTTGGAAATATCTTTTTTGTGAACCACTTCTTCAAAGTCTTCATTCAGTTCATTGATTTCTTTCGGATCAAATATTATTGAATTGTCTTTCAATTGACTTTCATTTGATTTTTCTAATGAATTAGAAGTTTGTGGTAAAACCTCTATAAAGTCTCCGTCGCCCTCAGAATCACTTTCAAGTTCTTTGTCTTTGATTTTTGTGAATTCATTTTTAGCAATGATTTCATCTTTTAATACAAGAAATACTTCATTTGGTTCACTACTTTCTGGTAATTTTGGTGAAATAGTTTTAATCTCATTATTTGATTCTTCGACATCACTTTCATCTGATATTTCAAATGTATTTTCAAATAATTGATTCGAAGAACTTTCAGTTTTTTGTTCGTTATTTACAATAGTTTTGTTTTTATCAAAACTTAAATTATTTTCAGAATTTTTTTGAGAAATAATTT
>JAQIXI010002120.1:0-11189 GCA_034700165.1 Galumnidae sp. Gr-Ori-00277
AAGACGAACGGATGAAGGACTGGATAAACGAAAGAACCGTGATTTAAGACGAACGGATGAAGGACTGGATAATCGAAAGAATAGCGACTTGAGACGAACAGTTGAAGGATTACTCAAACGTAACGATACCGAATCTCGACGGACTTTAGAATCGATTGAAGCCCGCAGAGGCTTTAACTTTTATTATTGTAAAAATAATTTAAAATATTTTGTGTACATCAATGGCTACCGAAGATTTTCTGAAGACTAATACAAGTCTTGATTTACTATAAGAAATTAATTCGGGCACAAAAACCAAGGATGACACAAAAACGATTCTTTCGATATATGGCGAAAAATGTCTTAATGTTAGTCATTGTTTTCGATAGTAAGAACGGTTCCGAAATGACCACAGAAAATGGGAGGACCTCCCGAAATCATCCCAACCCTTAGCCGTAGATTTCGAAGATTTAGAACAATTGGTCGAATTTGATCCAAAACAAAGTTACGAACAGTTGCCTCTATAACTGATCTGCAAAATAGAGACCACGCGTGACCACTTGCATCAAATCGGTAAGTCATTTCGGGCCGGTGTTTGGGTTCTCCTAATTTAACAGCCGAAAAAGTCATTAAAAAATAGTCCATTTTTTCTAAAGTGACCATGAAAAAAATCCGAGTATTAGGGTTAGCAGTTTTACGGTAAAACTTTTACCCCACCCAGCACATAGTCCAGTTATTGCCTTATCAGATAATCATCAGTTCCACTCTCTCGAACACTTCTTAAGGGGGAAGAATGGCTCAAATACAAAGGGCCTCAAAAACTGACCTAGCAAAGTTTTTCAAGGAAAAGGATAGGACCTTTTAATCCGATGGAATCAACTCTTTGGTTGAGAGATGGCAAAAGATCATAAATAGTGAGGGAAATTTCAAAATTGAATAAATACCTTTATTTTGTAAAAAATGACCTTTAAAATTTTGAGCTGTATTTTCGCATAACTTTTCCGTTTCCCTTATAGAAGCATTTCAAATTATACAAATGTTTGTTGGTTAAAATTTGAAATAACGTTAAGGCTAAAAAAAAACCATATAATTCAAAGAAATTTTCCAAAATTAGTTCAAAATTTTTATGAAGTTCAAAATATAGTTTATTATAAAAGTTATATCCGAAAAAATTATATAAATATCCGAAAAAATTTGGAGAGTTGAGGTGGTCCAGTGGTTAGAGCACTGCACTACATTATAAAGTTAAGCAGTGCCTACACTGGTTAGTGCTATAGAAAGAGACCATTGAGATATTCTACTCTGGGCGCACATTTATTTGAACCTCACTCTCGATAAAATAGAATTTATAAAAATAAAGATTATTAAAAATGGTTCTCGAGGAAGAACAGTCACAGACTGATCGAGTTAGCCAGGCATTTGCATTGCTAAACCATCCATTATTATTATTATTATTATTATTATTATTAAATATTTTATAATATGTGATTTGTGATTTGAATGACTTCCAAATGTTTTATTGAAAATTTTAACAGATAATCAAAATTTAATTTAACCTTCAAATTACAATTTCTGTTAAAACTATTTTATAAATATATAAATAATTAACTAATATATAATTTTAATAATAAAATTTTTAAATTAAAAAAATTGTTGAAATTAATTGGTGAAAAACAAATACATATACTACTTATTATTTCATAAATTTAGTGAAAAATTGAAAATTGGGGGAATAAAGGTAAAAGGTTGCTAATTATGATGGATAATATATCATTGAATCAATTTTACCTCTTTTGCTTATGGCTGCCCAAACAGTTACATACTTAGGATATGCATTTTTTTCTATTAAAACATTGGGATTTTCTGTGGCCCAAAATCTCATATTTTGTTTATTTATATAACCTGTCAAATAAAAATGACTTTCATCTGAAAACCAGACATTATCTAAAAAGTTTCCGTTTTCTTCAATCTTTTGCAGCATTTCTCTTCAGAACTTTAATCGTTGATTTGGTGAACATTGATTTAACTTGGTAATCATTTGAGGTTTATATGGAAACATATTAAGATCTTGCTTGATAATTCTTTGAACAGTTCCATAACCAAGATTGAGTGCAATTAAAATATTCCTATAAAAGTAAATTAATTTATTTAAATGAAATGGTTTTCAATTAAAGGGCAGAGCTTTGGTTTAAGCACTTAAGAGATTTTTGTTCTTTTATTGAATTCTTGACTTTTTTCACGTTTTATTATGTCCTTTTGGGTCTTTTATGAGGAACTTTATGTTGATTTTCAAGAGTTGATTTTTCGTTAATTTTATTTATAATACGACGAATTCCTTGACCAGTTGGAATAGAACGTCCTGGGTATTTTTCCTTAAATAACCTTTGTATTTCCTTTATATTGAATTTGACTTTTTCTTTTAGAGTTGTAATAAACGAACAATAAATATCTTTTCTTTGTTCAATTGTAAAATTTCGATTAATTTTTTCAATATTTGTTGAGGACATTTTTAAATTAGAACTTTTAAACACTTTTATAGAATAATTAAAAACACTAAAAATTGTTAACAGCGCTTTGTTATAAACAACACCTCATATGTCTTTAAGCGCGTATTTTATGCTTATCTGCTTAATCTTTAAATGTAAACACAACAAAAAGCTGGACGGCAGTATATATTAAATTTATGAATAAGTTTTATAAAATAATGAAACATTAATTTAATTTCATATTTAATTTGCAAAAATTGGTTGATTTGAGTTATAGATATTTCAGAAACCTCTCAAAAACCTTCTATTCAATTCTCAATTATATATTAATTGTATCCCCTATCATAATCAGAATTAAAGAAAAATTTCTGAGTTTCACGGATTATGTCTTTTTAAAAATAAGTATCGATGGTTTATTTTAGTCCAATATAGTTAGAAATATTGAAAATGAAAATTTTATTAAAAATATGTCTTGCTTAAATTACAGTTTTATATATACATTAAAATTTTGACTAAATTTAGTGACATAAGGGATGACACAGTGGGGTATAGCAAAACCAAAGTTTAGGTTTATAGAATTTAATTATTACAATACTTATCTTAAATAGGTTATATTTGAAAGTTATTATTTAAACAAAATCAAAAATGTTAATAAAAATTCAAACACATGCGGTCATAAAGCTTTAATATATTTTAAATGATTTATTCAAAAATTATGTTTTTCTTAATTTACAGCTATTGAAATATAAAAATAAATCAATCGATAAATTTTATAATCCTTTAAATTAAACTTAGTAAAATTATATTATTAAGAATTTTATTAACTTAAAGAATTATAAATAAAGATAGGTAACTTAAGATTAAAATAATTAACTCAATTGATTTATTAATTAAACTCTAATTTTAGATGAAATTAAAATAAACCCCTTTAATAGGAATTAGTTTCAAAAATTTTTAATTAAAAAAATTCTATAAAAACAAAATTTATTTTAAAAATTTCTAAAATGTTTAACAAGTAAAAACTTTGAGTTTGGCTAAAATATGTTTTTAATTGGAGTGCTTAAATATAATTAAATTGATATACTTGTAAATTGGGACAGAATTATAAATTTAAAATAAAATTAAAACAATTTCTTTTTAGCACGCTAAATAGAGTGTAGATGATTTAAGTAATATCTTGATTAGATTTTAAATAGGAAGAATTTTATCTTGTTATAATTACACGTGTAAAATCATTAAAATAAATTAGCAAATTTAAATATTTATGACAATTTGATATAAATTTAAATTATTGATAATAACTAAAACTGTAATTTAAACAAAAATCTATTTTTGAATATTTCAATTCCATGTTTAGATTAATAATGGAATATATAATTAAAGATTATTTTTAACTTATTTATATTTTAGACAAAATTAGATTCTCATAGACTATATTTATATTTTTTCAATATAAAATTTAAATAAACTAATGGAGGAAATTGTCAATAAGTTACCAATTTTCCCATTTTTAAATACATTTTAAATACTTTATATAATTTAGTAATAATCAAATTTAATAATTAAAATATTTATAAATGAATTTTTAAAACATAATTAATTACTCAAAAATTGCTATAATTTTTCATCGCTGATATTATATTAAAATCATCATGATAAAGCTTGATAACTTTATAATCTAATCTTTTCTTTGTATTTTTTGTAGAAACTGTAAATTAAACCATAAAATAAATAATAATTTGACAAAATATTTAAATAACCAAGTTTGGTTGTGGAATTTATCCAGATTTTAATTATAATAAATTTATTAATATAATTTTTATTAATTAAAAATTATTTTATATTTATTCAAATTTTTAATAAATAATTATTAATAATAATTTTATATTTTCAATATTCACTATTATTTCAAGTAATGAATTCTTTATATTAGAATTGTTTAGTTTTCAATATTTTTATGTAATAAATGTTTTTAAATCAATTTTGAATCAATTATATTACAGTAATAAACTTTTCATTGTACATTTTACATTTTAAACTTTAACTTTGAAGAGAAGTCCCAAAAAACATCAGACATATAATTGATATAAATATTAAAACTTTTAATTAAAACTTTTAAAGTCAATCAAAATGCATTTTTTTATAAAAAAGACATCATTTTGTGAAACAGAATCAAAATCAGCCAAAACTAGTTGACTTACAGCTGAGAGCCATAAGAATACCGCCACTCAAATAACAATATTCTTCTAAGAGTTAAAAACTATTTCATTTAATAAAAACTTCGGATCCGAAGAACTCGGCCTCACTATATACTCCTTTATCTTATTTTTAAACCAAACCATAAAAGTCTTTACTCTTCATTTATTTATTTAACTTACAAATGAGCAACGAAATAGAGGTAATCCTTTTAAAGCCTGATTTAAGATTTAGTCTCCTATTAATAGACAAATATTATTTCCTCGATTAATGTAATTCAATTATTGTCCAATTTTTTCATTCAATTGATTCTGTTTTATGTCAACAATTTCTCTGTGAAATCTTTGTGAGATATGTATCGTATTTATTATTTGAGTATTTGGTTGGTGGGTGTAAAACGAAACTATATACTATACCTTATTACATAAATGTAGTGTAAAATAATATTTTATTAAGCTTTATGTGAGTTAATGGGTTTCGTGAGTGTTACCTAATTAAAAAAATACTTTAAAAGAATGAAATTATAAAATAAACTTTTTCTTAAATTACAGTTTTTTGTTTTTATTAAGAAAAATTAAAACTAATTCGACCTTCACCCAATTGATTCATTAAAGTACTTAACACATAAATCAAATATTATTTAATGATTAAATTTCAGTTTCTTAAAAATTCCTAATTAAACAATAATAAAAATCTCGAATATCTATTGGATATCTACATGTATAATTCCAAAATAAACTAATTTATTTTATATTAATGAAATATAGTTTATTTCATTTTATCGTTAGTTAGAATTATTTTGAAAAATTGTTTGATTTCAATCATTTCTATCAATTTCAGTAAAATTTCATTTCTAATTTGACTATTGTTTAATAGATTTTTTAAAATTTTATTAATTTTATATATTATAAAGACCTTCTTTTAATTACACCTCAAAATTTTTCAAATTTTTTTAAAAATGATCATCTAATATTTAAAATTTAATTGATACAGTGATGGCCAACAGGGGGGTATAGCCCAAATACCCCTGTAATCGACGAAGTATTCCCTCCCCCCCAGAGCATCGGTGAGAAAATAAAGAGAAAAAGTACGTAAAAAAGGAAAAATAAGAGAAAAATAGAGTAAAAGAGCTGTAATTAATAAACAAAGTAGCAAAAAACATAATTAAAATGCATAAAAACATTATATTTACAGTTTTTAAGTGTTACCCAAAAGCTGTAAATTTGATATTTTTATAGAAACAAAAGTTTGATTTTCGAAAATAATAAGTTTTTGGTTAATTTGTTAATTATTTGATTTTAATTTGATTAAATACGTTAAATTAGGATGTAATCTATCCATTTATATCAAAAACACCTTAAAAATTACCTACCAGGTGTTTTAGAGCCATTTTAAAAATACCCTCCTATACCCTTTTGTCTCAAGAAAAGTCACCAAAAAGGGTATACCCCCCTGTAAAGTGGTACGTGGACATCACTAAACACATATTTCAAATATAATTTAACGTTTAAATTACAGTTTCTTTTATTAATATTTTTTACAAATATTGTGTTTACAAATGCGTTAGTAATTGAAATGGATATTTAGTCCATTCATTAATATTGGTTTCAAAAGAATTAGAAATATTTCTAATCAATTGAACTATATTAGGAATAGAACAATAGCATAAAATAAATTAATACGTCTTGTTAATCAAGGTAAAATTCATAAAGCTTAATATAAATATTAATATACCTTTGTAGATTACTATAAAATTCCAAAGGTTATGAAGATTAATATAAAAGATTGTTAAAACGTTCTTGATTATAAAAACGTATAAGTATTAAATGATTTCTTCAATAATTCTATTAGTAATTATTAAAATATGAGAAAAACCTTGATCAATTTCTCAAAAAAATAAACTCAAATAACTATTTATATAATTTCAATAAAATATAATAACAATAATCAATTTATATAATCTTTATATTTTTGAAGGTTATAAACAATTTACAGTTTGATATTAATAAGAAATCTCTCAATATTAAATGTGTTGCATTCAATGAAATTACAATGTGTAAAATTAAAAAAAGTAGGATGGCAGCCCCTATGCTTATGAAGGTACCAGCTTGCAACCGGGATTTTTTATACGCATTTGATAGAGGAAATAAAACTGAACTCAAATATGTAAAAATATTTTTGATAACCTATACGGTTTACCCGCTAGAGAGCGTCAAAATCAGAAAATCAAAATCAAAATAGTATATGTGTTTGGGCTCAAATATATGTTTTCGGACTTAAATGAGCATGCTGATTCGAATGCTGTTGTCCAAAATGTTCTATCTTTATTAGTTTTTGAAATAGAACGATTTTTAAAAATTCCAAAAATTTAAATTCAATTTTTAGACGAAATTTTTGTTTTTTCACATAATTGATGAATTGAACTGCAATTTATTTTTGATAAAGTATTATAATTATTGAAAATAAAAAATTGAAAATTTGAAAATTTTTTAAGACCATACTGAGATTTGATCGATTATACCAAAAAACATGTATATTTTAAAAAGTATACGTTGAAAAAGATGAAGACCTATTCCATTCGATTCAGAATGCTTGATTTTGTGGTATTACATGTCTTATAATGCACAATTTCAAACCTGACAATTCAAACTTTGATGCCCTCTAGCGGGCGAACCTTATGAAATTTCCCAAATATTTTTATATTTTTGAGATCAGCTCAATGTCCTCTATCGATTGCAGACAAAAAATCCCGGTTGCAAGCGGGTACCGAAATTGCCATCCTTCTTTTATGCTGAATAAAATGTAAAACAATAAATCACCAGTTCTTCCATTTGAAAAATATTGAAAACTTTGTTTAATTTTAATAATAAAATGCAATAAATTTACAGTTTATAAAATAAACTATTTTGAAAGAATGAATTGAGCTTGGTGATGTTATTATGCATAATTTTAACTAAAATAAGTACTTGACTTAGCATTTCATTTGACTCTGCTTTTGATCGTACGAAACACGAGCCGAGAGAGAGAGAGTGCCGTTCGATACCAGTATTTTTCATTTTATTTGAATTTATGGCAGAAACTGTTCTCGGCTCGTGTTTCGTACGATCAAAAGCAGAATCAAAAGAAATGACATTTGACTCATTGCTGATGAAGGGATAAGTTCTGTCCCGAAACACTCCATCAAATCAAAGTTTTGATTTAAGTTTTGTGATTAACTATAAGTCAAGTAATAAGGCGTTCAGTTAATCTTGTCGCTCGCGTTTTTTGAATAACTCTTGAATGCCTTAACCGATTTTAATTCTGTAAACGGTTATATGAAGGACTACCTTGATATTTTTTTGTGCTAAGGTGACTAACTTTCTGGATCCGGACCCAGTATGGTCTAGTTGGACCTATGCGAGACCCTATGTCCCAGCTTAGGTTAAATTAGTCTAGTTGGATTTTTTGGTTGGGATAGATAGTGGGAGGAATTCCATTTATTTTATTACCAAAATCATTAAAATCGGTTAAGAAATAAAAAATCTGTGGTCATCCAAAGATCAAGGTTTTGGACATTAAAACCCATAGAGGGACCCTATCGAAATCTTGAATAGCTAAAACTAGGAATTTTTTGTGACTTCCTGATAGAGAACGTCAAATGAAACAACTTTGTTGCTAGACACCTTTTGATCAAAGCTATGATATAGCCCCCAGGTGGTGTCCAAATCGGGAAAATTATGCTTTATTATATTACTTTTTACCATATTTTATGCCCTCTGGCAGCCTTACCTTAGCCTTGATCAAAAGATGTCAAGCAAAAAAGTTGTTCTACATTATGTCCACTATCTAAAAATCACAAAACTTTTCAGGTCCTAGCAAGTCCACATTTCCATAGGGTCCCTCTATGGGGTTTTCTGCTCAAAACCTTGATATTCAGAGTACTGCTACGTTTTTATTTCTAGACCGATTTTAATGATCTTGGTGTCAAAATAAATGATAGCTTTTCCTCTATCAGACCCCATCAAAAAATCAACCCAGGGAAATATAACCTAGGCTGGGACATAGGGTCTCGCATAGGTCCAACTGCACCATACTGGGTCTAAACCGTTGGCCACCTTAGTACAAAAAAATATCAAGGTAGTCCTTCATATAACCGTTTAAAGAATTAAAATCGGTTAAGGCATTCAAGAGTTATTCCAAAAACGCGAGCGACAAGATTAACTGACCGCCTTATTATATGTATAATTTTTTCTCAAATTATTATTATTAAAGTCAAATATTTAATAAATATTGCTTTGCTTAAATTACCGTTTTAAATGTTATTATTAAAATTTTTGAATAATAAAATTGTGACGTGCCTTCAAGTCAGCACATCACGAGTCACAACAAATTTAATAAAAGAATATTTTTATTTCAAAATTAATTTAAAACTAAAAACATTTAATACAAATTTGAAGCACAAAATAGAGTTAAATACAAAACACACAAAACACCGATAAATGTAGTCCTGACCTGACTTTCGGTCTTAATTTAGACTATTATAGAGGAGAGGACTGAAGTCCTATTTGTGATGTGTTAACAACGAGAGTCTAATTAGAAGTGAAGGTGTAGGCACTGAGGCCTAACCTCAGGACAGATTTCCTACTGTTTTCGTGATCACCTTGAAAGTGTGATATCAACTGTTGTAAAGTATGCTTAAAGTGAAGGCTTGTTTAATCTCTCAAAACTCAATCTGCTTCTCAAAAGTTTTCATTTTTTCAATTTTTTATTTTTGTCAATCGTCATACTTCATCAAAAATCAATTATATTTTAATTCATGAAATACGTGAAAAAACAAAAATTATGTCAAAAAATTGAATTTAAATTTTTGGAATTTAAAAAAATCTTTCTATTTTATAAACTATTAATGATATGACATTTTAAACAACGGCATTCGAATCAGCATACGCATTAGAGCCCGAAAACATATATTTAAATCCGAAAACATACATTAAATTGATTTTTATTTTCTGACTTTGACGCCCTCTACCGGCTGAATCATATAAGTTATCCAAAATATTTTTACATATCTGAGTTCTGTTTGATGTCCTCTATCAAATGCGTTATAAAAATCCTGGTTGACAGAAAGGGTTTTAGAAGCATAGGGAGCAGCCATCCTTCTTAATATTTCGATTCAAACTTTAACAAATCAAGAGATTATTGTTATATTAATTATTAAATTATTTTAATGGATTTTGAAAAAATCAATATTATAATGTTAAAAGACAAGTTCAATTTGTTATCAATAGCCCATAAGGTAAGTGGGGCGGGTAAAACAAATACATATACTACATATTACTCCGTTAATGTAGTGAAAAATGAAAAAAGTAAAATCTCAATTACAGATTTTGTTTTTTAACTACATTTACACAGTAGGTGTAGTATATAGTTTCGTTTTACATTACGGCATTACAATTTTAGCTAGGTTATAGTTGGAATTTTCAAACCAAATTTATATCACTTATTCAATTGTTTAATTCTATAAATATATAAAATATTTTAATAATTCTTTCAAAATATAGATTACAGTTTATTATAATAAAATTATTATAATAAATAGTATTCTATAATAAAACTAACAAATTTTTATAAACTTTATAAAGAAAAGTTAATTACTAAATTGTAGTGTTTAAAATGACAACCAAAACCTTGATAAAAAAAATTAAATTTATTTAAATTTTCTTACTATACAGTATCTTTTAATGATTATCAAATTATTCTATTTATTTTCATTGAAAATAAAAGCATTTAAAAATAATCATGCTTTAGTAAATGTATCATAATTAATGAAAATAATTAAGTTATCATTTCAAATAGTATTTATTTTTTCAAATAATTGATTTTATTTCTCAATAAAATTTTAATAAAAATTTAATATTATTTTAAATTTTAGATAAAAAATTTAAGATATATTTAAGATGTACCTTAAAGATTAAATAATTTTTTTATCGATTTAATATGTTTTATCAACTTTATTTGGGTTGAATTTATTAACAACAATATATAACAAAATTAAATCAACGATTTGTAGCCAGTTTAAACTTCACATTTTGAACAACCAATAATATCAATTTGAAGCAGAAAATTACAGTTTCTAAATTTAATAATTGGTTATAAAATTATGGATTTTAAATGAATTTTATATTTTGTTATTTCAAATAGAGATATAATATATACATTTAGCTGAATATTTTTTCCAAATTTAGAGATAAGTAATAAGTTATATTATTATTTAAAATTTTTATAGAATAGTATAAAATAGATTTTTAAATGTTTAAATTTCAGTTTTTTTAATAATTATCAAAATAATTCATTTATTTATCAATCTTATTTGACTCTTCAAAAATTGAAAAATTATTTTTATCATTTATAAAATAAAATGTTTATCTACTTTGCCTTTAATTAGTTTCATTGATTAAAGTATTCCTTATATTATAAACAAGGTTTGAGGGCAAAGCTATAATCACTACATTTATGAAAATTTATCAAAAAGATAGACTTATTGAAAAG
>JAQIXI010002121.1:0-11182 GCA_034700165.1 Galumnidae sp. Gr-Ori-00277
TTATTCAAAATAATAACTGAATTATGAATACATAAATAAATCTTTTATTCTATGAATAGGTTTGGCCTCAAAATAAGATATATTTTGTGAGAATAACGTAACATTTATAAATATATGTCTGTTTTGAAGCAAATCACAAATTTGACCATGTATAAACATTTAATATTCAAAGTCTTATTCCTTGTGTTTTGAACACTAATCTATAATTGGAGATACGACTCATCTTTTTAAATGACAAGTGTCTAGCAATCAGATTAAAATCTTTTCTCGTTATAATAAGCAAAATCCATTACAGATAGATTTATTCCTTGACTATTAAGAATTGCGTAAAGACACTAATCTTGAAGAATATCAGACAACCCTTAAGTAATTTAAATTCTGAGTCTTAAGACTTAAATATTGAAAATATGTTTATTTGAAGCAAAAAAAAATATATGAAATCAATTTTTTTTCTGTACTTTTGACGCAAAATCTGACAAAAAAATCTTCACAACAAAAAAAAAATATCACTTCTCAAAGCACTTCTATCCCTTTCCTTTTCTGATATATTCTCAATGTAACTCTCAATAAGTTTTTCCTGAAGAAAGCGATCAATTATTATGACTCCTATCCCTTAACGCATGCGTTTCCAATAGAGTCTTCAAAATTTATATTTCAGTCTATATATAAACATAAGAAGAATATTCTGTGCAAAAGAGCCCACACTTGAATAGTAAAAACACTTGAAAATAAAACAATCACTATATAAGGGGAACAAAGTTTGTACAGATTATTGTCAGCCCAACCCTTTGAATCACAGAATAAATATCCAGAATATGACTCAAACCTATTATTATAAAATCATTAATGTCTGAATCAAAAGAATTTTTATTAAATTCTGTGCTTTAATTAAATTTTAGACTAATTTTCGATATATTGGAGACCGGATTCAAAGGGAAAGACAATTACATATCACTTATACATCACTTGTCTATTAGGCTGTGCTATCAGTCGAAGCCCTTACCTGCGCTTCGCTGATCTGGTCTGCAGATGTCGGCGCAATTTCATACACACACATACATACACATACACACAAAAGAGAGGACAGAATATCGCACAGAATATTGAATTGAATAATAAAAAAAATGTCTAAAATGAATGGACATAAAAACATAAATTATTAAAACAGTTTTACTTCCATAACATTTAATTTGAAAACAAACATGTTCCTGGTCAAATAAATTATGAGCTAATTGTGACAAATTAAATTCCAGTGGCAATTTATCTTGACAAAAGTGTAGCCTTTACCAGAATATTATCCATCAAAATTAATGGTAAGCAAAATACTATTTGTCTGAACTATAATTTAATTATAATTTTTTCTTAATTAATATTAATAAACAGAATATGTATTCTATGGCTTAACTTTTTGCAGGTCTATTGATGTTTGGCTCAACTCTATTGAAAAAACTGAGTCTTTTATTTAAAATTTGAAGTAAATAACGATTTATGAGTGAAATCATGTTTTCATTGGTTTAGATATTAATAACAAATTTCTAATAATATTCACGACATCTAAACATTAATTATTTATATTATTGTTATTAAAGTCATATAATTATAGAGATATCAAAAAAATATTTGAATTTCAGTTCCTTTTTTGTGAGAAATTGTTTTTCTGTCGAAACCTATAAAAATGTGTCAAAAAATCAGAAATAATTCCATAAAAAGTCATAAAAATCAGCGGACAATTCATTTGAGCAAATCATTTGTCATACGCACCGGACAGCACATGACCTTTTGGCTATTCATCTGTACATTATTTATACACGTTTCACAAGCAAGGTAAAATTATTTTTATCACTAATTTGAAATATTTACTCCACAATAATCAGTGAAAAAAAATAATATAAATTTATAAAATATTATTATTAATAATTAATAAGAGTTTATAATTTAAAACTATATTTTGAAGGCTTTTTTCAAAAGCATTTTGTTTTTGACCGCAATTTTTGGTTCAAATATTTCTTATCTCTGAAAAAATCAAACATTAAATTAACGAATGATTTGTTCGTTTCCTTAACCCTTTTTCTCTGTAATATTTTATTTATAAAAATGAGTAAAGAAAATAATTGGTGTAATTGTTGTACAAATAACTGCTAATAAAGAGTTCTCTCTAAAACTCTTTTATTATAAATGAGGGATAAGTCATATGACTGGAATAGAAAACATTAAAATAATCTAATCTAAGATAAAATTGAGCCGAAAAACTATTTTTAAGAATTACCTCAAATTAAAGTTAGACATTTTCAAAGGCAATTTTGCTAGATTAAAACATAACTCTGGTGTAATTTAGTGAAGAGTTAATAGACAACAATACTATGGAAGAGATGTTCAAACATTAATCCTCTGCTGTTATATCATATAACTTATATGTCATTATAAGTGATAGGAATTACCTTTTAAAACCAATGATGACCAAGATGAACTAGTTAAATATATTTGATCATCCAAGTTATTTGCATGGTGATTTTTTCCAAAAATATATTGAGCGCTGGAAAAGTAAATATCCCTTTTTAATATTTTGTTGAAACTAAATTTTGCTTCATTAGAGTTTATGTATAGTAATATTAAATGTGATCATGCTCACCTAACCCTTGGTCACCCCAACCCCCGCATAGAATAGAATTGATGTTTCATTTTTTCAATCGCAAAGAATCTAATTTTTGAGACCAACTTTTGTATAGAGTTTAATGAGTTTTCATTGTTGAGTCTTTTAATGACAAATTGCATGGAATGAGAGTTTAGGAAATGAATCAAATAATATATTCTGTGCTATTCTGTGCCGTTTCTAATGACAAAATATCTATAGGTTTGAAACGAAAATAAAATCCAATTTAAATGAAAAAAAATTCATTTAATCTGTTATTCATTAATTTTAAATGATTCCGAACCAAATACTATAATTATATAAATTAGCATGGCAAATTAAACTTACTTAATCTATTGTAAGGGCCAGCGGCAAAGGGACGGCCAACTTTCGTGCCATTGAAAAACGTATACTCGACTCTATAATAGGTGACGGACGCTATGACTCAAGAATACGACCGTCCGGTGCCAACGCCACAACTGGACAAGGTCATTTACTAATTTGCATGCTAACTTTCTTATTGATATATAGGATGTTTAGAAAGGATTTTTTGTTGCCATTTTTGCTTTAAAAAAATGACAATCAAGCACATATTAAAAATAATTGCAACCTTGGTTAGATAAAATAGAAACTATTAATTTAATTTTATTTGACCATGCTTATGATAATTATGGTTTACATAGATAATTATTTAAATTTCTTTTATAGATGGCCCTGCACTAGTGTCCATCAACATTTATGTGAGAAGCATCTCTAGCATAGATGATGTGACCATGGTAAGCCTTTTTAAATAATCAATCAATTTAGATAACAAGGGCTAACAAATAAAAAACAAATTGATCATGCATAACCTTATAAACTAGATTTAAATGACAGGCATATTACACGTGCTAACCAGTGATCTAGTACATTTTAGTGATATGTTGATGTTATTTATCAAAGAAAACACATTTTCTTTAAAACTAATACTAAACCAAAAGCTTTTAATTTCATTCCTTTAAGACATTTATTAATTAAAATAAAATTTCTTAATAAGTTTGTAAACTTTTCCGCATTTATTTACCATAAATTGTTTTTTTGGAAAAAAATAAAATTCCAAGAAATCCAAGGATTAAATCAATAAAAAAAAAGGTAAAAACAAATTTATTCCAAAAAATGTTTTAATGACAGACTTATAGATAAGAATTTTTTTTAAACAAAAAAGTGATAATAAATTAATCGAAAAAAATAGTATAAAATCAATGAATAATAAAATATTTGAGGTTTTAATTATAGAAAATGATATCAGAGTTTGATTAAAGTCTTCTGTCTATTCATAACATATTGAATGCCATCCAATAGTTTTTGGCCGAAGAGACCAAAACAATAGATTATTAGATAACAGTCGACATTAAAAACAAATTCATTACTTATGGCAATACAGGAATCGTTGAATATATTCTGTGCTAAACTTTTGCGGAACAATTTCAGTGAATTCACTATTGTCTTACGTGTGTTAATGGTATGACTCCAACCGATGCCATACTTCCAAAGAGTGACATAATGTTCACAATTACAGGAATTTTCCTCATATTTAACGACAGTATTATTTAATGACTTTAGTAGAGACGAGACATGTGTTAAGTCCGGCGCCGAGTTTTGTGTCAATCGAAGCACTTTTTCAGATAATTTCATTTGATTTCTAATCCTATAAATGGGTTCACAGTTAGGAAAGACGTCTTTCAGTACATTAGTCAAGGGCTCATATTTGACTATTCCATAGCCATTATTCTGTGCCATTCGCTGTACGTGAAAACACCAGTAGTTGTCATCAATAGGTTTGTCTAAAAGTACGTAATGACTGATCGATTGACAAAATAAGAGCTCCAGAATATCGCCGTTTTTTGCAAAACAAGTAATGGTCTCATAGTCTACAAACTTCTTAATCATTGATTTTCCAAAACATTTAAAGGATATATAAAATGACAACTTTTTTCTCCATCTCTTCAACAAATTTGTGCCCATATTTTGCACAAAACAAGTCATAAAACTTTTCACTAATAAATAATTCACATAAACTTATGAATCAATTAAATCAATCAAATATTGCATTCAATGCATTATTTGTGTCAACACTCATAACCAAAGCGTGAATTTTAATTATTAGGGAAACATTTATTAACTATAATTTATTTCTTAATAACCCAGTAATTAACTAAAACAATATTTCCTCGACTATATTCATTTCAAAACATAAACTCTATATTTAAAGAAAAGTCAATAAATATTTATGTTTCCGTCAAAACAATTATTGAAATATAAATAATTCAAAAGCTTTACACAAAACAAAAAGGTTTCACTCATTGATATAATACCTGTATATCACAAATAACCTGATTATCGATCGGATATCAATCAAATGTCTTCCTATTATTGACACAAAACAATACATTTTTAGTCGCAATACTATAACTAAAAGACATTAATTCTATGAAAAATATTAGTCTTTATAACAAAGTCTTAACATTTTATGACTAAAAATATTTTAGATAAGAATAATATGTCATAAAAGTTGAGTCAATACTTATAATCCATTTGATAAACACATGAAAAAAGGGAAACATATTTCCTATTATCAAAAGTAAGCAATAAATGATTGAAAATCAATCTCTGATAACAAAAGCCAACACTCATTGAATGCTAATATTCATGTAAAATAACCAGGGTAATAATACAGTGCTGATTCAATAAATAGATAGTACCAATAATTATTCATTAAATAATATTATCTTTTTGTTCATTAAACTAATCATTTAAGCATTTGACCTTGTTTAAATTAATTATTTTACGACAATTCAACATTTACGCTTGATTAGTTATGTTAACAAGGTACTTTTCCATTTAGGAATATTCGAGTCAAATAACATTTAGAGAGCAATGGAATGATAATAGACTTCAGTTCGATGACATGCAGGGGAAGATCCAATATCTGGTACTCACGGATCCCAACCGTATTTGGAAACCCGACTTATTCTTCTCCAATGAAAAGAAAGGCCATTTTCATGAGATTATAATGCCCAATGTACTTTTACGTATTTATCCCAATGGAAATGTCCTCTTCTCTATTCGTATATCTTTAGGTAAAACTACAGTCAAATCTCCTTAAATGAAACCTCTTATATCTCGATAATTCTGTTATACATAAATATATGATCTTGGTAAAAATTTGAATCTTTTAAATTTTAAATTTTATTGTTTGAGTCGAACACATAATTTATATAAATTTAATTGTTTAAGTTGTTTGAGATATAGAGGTTTTACTGTGTTTATAAATAACTTCAAATTATTCTCAACTAATTCTGTATTTTTGACGTCCAGTCCTTTCGTGTCCAATGGATCTCAAATACTATCCTTTAGACCGTCAGACCTGTTCCATACAAATGGCCAGTTGTAAGTGTGCTCTTTCACATTTAATATATCAATTGAACTAACCTTGATAAAATCTTAATAGACGGCTATACAACAGATGACCTGGTCTTTATGTGGAAAGAAGGAGATCCGGTCCAAGTGACCAAAAGTTTGAATTTGCCAAGATTTACCTTGCAGAAATACTTAACTGATTATTGCACAAGCAGAACAAATACAGGTATGCTCAAGGTATCAAATTAGTCTTACTAATCTTGCTCATTTGTACCTCAGGTGAATACAGTTGTCTAAGAGTAGACCTACTCTTCAAAAGGGAATTCAGTTACTATTTGATCCAGATCTATATTCCTTGCGCAATGTTAATATTTGTGTCGTGGGTGTCCTTCTGGTTGGACCCGAACGCAACGGTCGCCAGAGTCTCGTTAGGGGTCACAACACTCCTATCGATGGCGACACAAATTTCAGGAATTAACGCATCGCAGCCACCCGTCAGTTATACCAAAGCCATTGATGTCTGGACAGGTGTTTGTCTTACTTTTGTGTTCGGCGCACTTTTGGAATTTGCCCTGGTTAATTACGCAAGTAGAAGTGATGTTCACCAAGCTGCTGCCAAACAACAGCAACAAATTCAACAAAGACAGGCCAAATGGAACTTGGAACACTCAACAATTGAGGCAGGTCATGTAGATGAGGCTACTTATGGACTGGTAAGTCTAATAAAGGGGTGGCCAAGACATTTCTTTGATTAATGAATCATTAATAATGATCCTACTCCTTTATTTCAAGAGTAAAATCTATAAACTTGTAATGTTTGAAACGTTTAATTTAAGAAAAGTTTTGCCAAAATTCCAACTTTTAAAAAATGCCATTTAAGGGATGTCTTGTATTAGCTCACTTTCATTGGCCCTCATTGGCCATCCCTAATATAATATTTTAATAATATAAACTTGGTAAATGTATTCTAAAACATATAGAGAGGCGACGGCTACCGGAGCTGCGAAATTCACGCCAAACCGCAGAAACGCAAGAATTGGTGTAAGAGATGGCTGTCCAAATTCCCGACCCGTTCCAAACGTATTGACGTTATCTCAAGAATATTCTTCCCGTTTATGTTTGCGTTATTTAATTTGGTTTATTGGACTACTTATCTGTTTAGGGATGACTTACAGACACCCATTAAATAATAACATAATTGTGTTCTTCAAAAGAAAAAATTGTTTTTAATAATTATTTTTCATTTCAATTATCGATAGAATATTATTGACTGAAGTTTTATAATGTCTTTCAAATGAATGATTGAATTTCAGACAAATTTAGATAAAATTTCCTAAAAATTATAATAAATTATTAAAGTTTTTTCGGTTAAAACACATTATTAGGAATTGTTGTCAATAAGTATCTGTTTTTTGAAGTAAAACTGTTTTAATGGGTTATTTGTAAATAAAATTTGATAGATTATTATCTGAACATTGTGTCAATTAATTTTCAAACTTAAATATGAGAAAGGTAAATTTTTATCTGATTTTAGACA
This sequence comes from Galumnidae sp. Gr-Ori-00277, assembly GCA_034700165.1. Taxonomy (NCBI): domain Eukaryota; kingdom Metazoa; phylum Arthropoda; class Arachnida; order Sarcoptiformes; family Galumnidae; species Galumnidae sp. Gr-Ori-00277. The sequence goes on from JAQIXI010002121.1 coordinate 7,566, forward strand.
TATTAATAGAGACTCAAAAAAAGTTAAATAATTATTCAATTTTATTCCCTTTTATTTAATGCACTCCTAAGTAGTCAGGGATGGCTACCGCCTCAACTTAGAAGAAGAATTTATGCTTCATTCCCCTCTTTGGACATCATTGTCAAGAAGTGCTTCAAATAAAATAACTTTGGATTTGTTTTTAGTCTTTTTTTAAATTAAATAAAAGAAAATTCATCTATAATTCAGGGTGTGAGCATCAAGGTTATTTGAGGAATAAATGTATATTTTGTAAAAAATGAGCATGTTGTCTGTAATTCTCAAATACTAACACACGAATATAAAAGCAAGGCAAAATTGGATCAAATTAAAAGAATGTCATAAAAAATTATATTATTGTTTAATGACTAAACTTTAGTCCCATAAATGTAGTGCTCGTTTACTTTGAGTACAAACTTTGTTAATAAATATAATTTATTTTTTAAAATCTTTAGGTTTTGACCCCCAGACAGAGTACTGTAAATAATTATATAACTGACATGGCTAATAGGGTAGTATTCCAAAATAGTTGACATTTTAAAAGCATCTTGTTATTGCAAAAATTAACAAAACTCCAATAAACTGATGAAATATTTCTAAAATATAGAAACTATATAACTAGGTTGGCAAGGACCTAGCTATATTTCGAGTCAAATAAAATTTGATTAAAAGCATTTTATTTTAAAACTATGAGAAAGTTTTTATTCTAATTAAAACAGTTTTATTAAGTTATAAATTGTAATAAATGTTATAATAATTTGAATATTGAGTCATAAGATTAAGTCAATGGCAGTCCATTCAAATAATTATCATATTTGGTTGTTATAGTGAAGAATGTGTTATACAATTAAAATATAGTCAATTAAATTGAAAAAAAACAAATAATCAAAAATTAAACATAAGTTCCATAATATTGTTAAAAGAAATTTCAATAGAAGTAAATTATAAGAGTCCACACATTTAGTATCAGAATTGAAAGTAGAAAAAAGTGAAGTCCAAAAGTTTTCTTATTAATAACGAAAGGAAAGTAGTTTCGACTTTTGTGGGTAAAATCGACTCGTCCTATCGCCTCTCATAACGCTCATAGAAGGCTTTAGCACAGGCAGTCAGAAGTGCTTTCTCGTCATTTTCGTCAAAATACAATCTGACGATCTCTCGGAACTTACTGTCTCTCCATTTGAACTCGTAATCAGTCATTTCGAGCACATCGTAGGCCTCTCCTCGTCCAGCCCATTTCTTAAAGCCATCGTTGTGGTAGTTCCACCAATGGTGGTTATTTATTTTATGCCAAGAGTGTGGTTCGGCATAAATGCAATGCCCGACTCCTTCGATACGTCTGAGACAAACCTTATATTCAGTCAACTCATCGTTTTGTTCGTCTTCTGAGTACAACTCTTCCTCTTTTTCTTGATTGTCGGGCATTGAGTCCTCAATCGACTGCTCCTTCTTTTCAATTGTGTGTTCTTTCATCTCATTTGCGTCTTTTTCCGACAGTTTTTTCAATTCTTTCTCTCTTTCAGCGACAGTTTTTAGCCGTTCTTCAACCACTTCTTTACCACTCAATTCTTCTTCAGAGTCATAGCTATCGAAAGGCCGGTAGTTCTCAATAATAAGTTTTATATCGGATTCCGATAATATTTTTTGTCTTAAAAGTTTGTACATTAGTTTGAGTGGAAGGTTACCCTTTTTAAGATCTAGCACCAAATTCGACTTAACCTTGTTTGTGTTAGACTTGCAAATTTTCTAACAAAAATAATTTTTATAAAATATATTAATGATTACTAATTATTAATTAGTAAAAAATTATTTTGAAAAAATTTTTACTTAATTTAATTTTTATTTAATATAAATTTTATGAATTATTTGCCACTCGAGAGGAGGGGAGTATTTCAAACAATATCCCTCTTCTCAAAAGTTCTGATACCCCCCGAAGATAATTGTGAGCCAGAATAAATGTACGAAAAAATCAAATGAATATCTTTGAGTAAATGGATTGAAAGCAAAGGTATTCATAGCTCCAGTGTTTTCTACCAAATCTATAATTGTTCTCAAAGGTGTTTTGTGTTGAATATGTGATTGAATAATCAAATGTGATTAAATAATTGTCGGAATATTTTTCTTCTTTAAAACTCTGTTAATAAAATCACTATTTATCGACTCTTTTAATTAAAATTTATTATTTTATTAGAACTCATATTAAATGCCTTTTATTGCAATTATTTATATAAAATTCTTAAAAATTAAAGAAATTTTTATAAAAAATTATTGCAAACAATTACCTCATTTGGATGTTTGAGATACTCTTTTGCGTCCGTCTTTTCTTCAAAATTGTTGTTCCCAAGTCCTGAGTCGTCCGCTGCAGACATTTTAAAACCTTCTTCTTTCTCGAGTGACACACAACAAAGAAATGGTTGAGAAAGTGATCGGAGAATGTGATGCAAACACTGAATGTGTTTTCATTTCTTAGAATTGTTGTCTTCTATTCTAAACTCATAAAATCCGTCAAATATTCAATTTATGACTCTTTGAGAGAAATACTTTTAAGCGGTTTCTCAAAAAACAACACCACAACTGACCAAAATAACAATTTAATAAAATAGCATTTACTTTATCCTTGGAAAGTTTTCAATACGTAAACCCATGAATAGTAATTTAACGCATCATTTAATAATTTGTCTAACAATTTATTACAAGATTATTGACATTTAGGGGATTACAACCCCTCAGAATTATTTGTAACTTTCAACTGTTACCGAAAGTTTTGAAAGAATGAAATTATGCTGAGCCCTGAGTCAAAGAAATTAATGTTAGACCACAGACTCAGTTTAGGAAATAAACTCCTAAACTAATTGTTAACTACAAAACATCGCTTTTTATCAAACATACCGTCAATTGTTTGAATCCAACACAAACCGAAAACGTAGGAGAAGTGCAGTCATAAAAAGTGAAGTCAATTACAAATACTTAGAAAAATCTATGACTGATAATCAATAACACCTTTGCAATGATATTTACTTCCGTTTCTAAATATAATAAAATTTAATTAAGTTTTCATATTAGCCATAAAACTAAAATTAATGATTACTAATGAGTTTGATTTTCCCCCTATTTTTCGTTATATTAATTACAATACAATATTACGACATTATATGCAAAGATTATTCTCTCTATTATATTAGCAAGATAAAAAAAAATGGTCAACTTTTATATCTATTGAATGAATCACTTAAAGGCAGAGAGAAAAGTTGTTAAGTTCAATAATCAAGATTTACCTAGATATAATAATGTCTACATTTATGTTGATTTGTTTGGTGGGCTTTCTTTACAATTGTGTTATATTTATACCCGAATTCAAATTATTCACTAATAATAATCAGTGATGTCAATGTAAACTTTTATCAATAGATGGGATAAAATTAAACTCTTCTATGCATACATAAAACTTGTGACTTACAAGGGAACTTCTTTAGCTTGCGGATGAGCTAGGGCATTGTTTCATAGCTCGTTGAATTCATTATGAAATTTTATATAAGAATCTGTAATCAAATTTTGCAAATGGCCACTATCTTGGTCAAAATTCGCCGCTAAATTTCAGTGAT
>JAQIXI010002122.1:0-11180 GCA_034700165.1 Galumnidae sp. Gr-Ori-00277
CACACACACACACACACACACACAACTTTAACATTCTTTTAATAAATTAAAGCTAATACTGAAATAAAAGTTATATAATATTAAAATATATTTTATAAGTGAGGGATAATTAGAAAGAATTTTATCGAAATTAAATACTAATTATATGTTCTTTAATTAAAAGTTAGTGAATGAGTCGATTCTCACGACATTCAGAACTTTATTTTTTGAATGAATATTTTACTAAATCCATGGATGGGCAACAAGAGTAGTCTACACCACTTTCTCTCTTTTGGAAAATACTTCTATAAATGATATTTAAAAACTTAAAAACACTTCTATTAGTCTTTAAAGTCTAAAATTTTTGAAAATAATTTGAATTTAAATTCTAATCACTGTTTCATTCACTTTAAATGTAATGTCAAACAATATGTCTGCCAATTGGGTACAACTTTTATAGTGTTTAATGGATTACCTCCCGATTCTCATTACTCACCTCTTACTCAAAGCAAAGATACCGAAAGCGAGAGCGAGAGAGCGAGAGAGAGAGAGAGAGAGAGAGAGAGAGAGAGAGAGAGAGAGAGAGAGAGAGCTATGAAAAAATGGTCTGAAGATTGTCTGAAAAATATAATTTTTGAAATCAAAGGCTAAAATTGGGAAAAGGGCTCAGACATGACATAAACTGTGTTTGATATAAGTTGGCATTCCTTTAAGCTATGAATGAAAGTTTTACTTTATGTGCGATCCCTTACATAACCATAAATTAGAAAAACCTGACATACAATAAGTTCTTTTGATTAACTTTTAATTTACTTCCAAACAATTTAATGTCAAAATTATTATAAAAATTTTCGAATATTCAAAAAAACATATTCCTAGAACTTTCTAAATTGGTTTTGGTTGAAGTATTGGCCCCAAGGAAATAATTTTCCAGGTAGATGATCTTACTTATTTCAAATAAAAATTTTATGGAAAATTTTTGTTTATTATTTTTAAAGTATTATATATTGATAAAGAGTCTGAGTTTCAATATAAATGACCATGAATGTTTTAAAGTTTCTTCATTTAAATTCAAATAAGATATTGAATTGAAATGATTTGAGTCAACTATAATGAACTTTAATTCAGTTTCACATTTATCTAATGACTTTATTTTCGTTAAATTGTTTCAGATTACTTTGTTGAAGGACAATAATAATAATAGAAAGGACAGCTGCAAAGGAAAGGTACTCTCAATCCTAACTTAATTGAGGGATACATAACAGACAATCCTTTTTTAATTTTCCGTTTTTTGGCCAAATTATGAGTTAAATGATTGCAAAATAAATCATATTTGAGGTCTTTTTAGTATTGAAATTGTATTTTAGAATATTTTTTATAAAATGATTTTAAAAACAGAAAAAATGATTAAAATTTTTCTTTTATTAGAATTTGTTTTAAAAATATGTCATATATTTGACCCAATATTTTCTCTTTTTCTTCTTTTCATCAAAATTAATGACAAAATATGTCTTAATTTTCTTTAATTTAGAAAAACTGTTTCCTTTTGTTACCTAATATTTAATTGAAGACTAGAACATCGCAGGAATTTTACTGATTTCTTATTTCTTAGAGGATTTGTGTCAATCCTTTTTACTTCTCATTAATGTAAAGCGAGTTTAGACTCAATTTTAAATAATTTTTCTGATTATTACTTAACAAAGTTTACATAAAATATACTCTTAATTAGTCCGTATCTCCATTATAATAAACTAGGTTTGTTTAGGAGAAACTTTCACAGAAATATTTCTTGAATCTCTAGAATTATTTCTATAGTAAGAAAGGTTTCTTTATAAACAACCTAGAATAAACTGATAGATAAATATAGAACTTTAGAGTCAATTTAGAATCAAATATTTCCTAGAATCAATTCCTTAGTATTAAATTCATTTATTCCTTACTTATCATACATTACTGTAATATTATAATACTTTAATTTAAAACTATTAAATGATTTCAATATTTTTAAATTAATTAAAGATTTAAGAAATACAAACTCTAGTAATCTTAGAATTTAGGTTAAATTTAAATGATATCATTTAGTAAGTTTACACATTTAGTTTACTAAATTAATACCCAGGTGATATTTTAGTTTTGTCAAGGTGTAAATTTGTGGGAATATTAATAGTTTTCCTTCAAATGAATCGATAATTGAATAATTGCTAAACGATATACAAAAACAAATTAATGGCAATCAATAAAAATAGTAATTAAAGTATAGGTTTTAAGAAATCGTCTCAAATCTTCACTTATATTTGAAAAGTCCTTCAAAACAAATAGAGATTTATATCGATTTATTTATTTATATTATATATGATTTAATCGAATAATTGGAAGAATTTATATAAAATAAGGCCTCAAATGATATAAAAGTGTTTTTTTGTGGCCATTAGTTTAAAAAAATTATTATTATTTTCAAATTAGAGGTTCGAACCGATTATTCCGTCAAAGCCTTGACTCACTAATAGTTTACTTAAATTAATGGTTGAAAGGAATAGCCAACGGGGGAACACTTTTGCCGAATACCATCTGCTCTTTTAGTTTAACATTTATTAGTTTAAACGACGGCTAAACGAAACACATTTTCAATGCCAGCATTTCTATGAATATTACAAAATTTTAAATTTGTGGACATTTCAACACTTGTGTTCATCTCAACAGTGGTGTCCTTACACTTAACTAATCATTTCATTTCATTTCATTACATTTTAGGGAATTTTAGATATTTTCACATCAAAAACACATAAATGAGAGAAAAGGGCCTCTTTTAATGTCGACACTTAAATCAATTAGAAAATAAGAGATCGAATTATCGAATAGAGTTTAAAATGCTATTATAGCAAATACCTTGCTCATTTGATTCTATAAAATATTAATATCCATTATTAAATTTGCTTGTGGTAAGTTACCACATACAAAAAACACTGGTAACATTTGCTAGAAAATAACTAAAGATATTTCACAATTTCTGTTGTGATTATATTCGGGCAAAATAGGAGACCCTTTTTGGCTATAAGTCTGTATTACAATACTTTCAGAAAATATTTTGATTTTTGTTTCGATGATAAAAATTTAGTGAAGAGTTTAAGAGTTATTTCATTCAATATTTGTCCACAAATGACATCGATTTTAATCATTGAATTAATTAAATAATTATTTAAATCAAATTTATTTGAATTATATTTTCAGAAATTAATATAAGTTTATAATAAAATAATTTTTGAGTTCAAATTGAATCAAATATTACCTAAACTTCAAAATTGTTTGACTTTTAATTAATAAAAAAAAAATCGAAAAATTCTAAACTTTGGATCGAATTTCGAATAAAAGGCAAAGAAGTGAAGAAAAACAAATAATTTGTCGATTAATCCAATGATTGGATAATAAATGGTTTGAATAAAATAATTTTCAATTAATTTTTAATTTAAACTAAAATTAATATAAATATAAAATAATTAAAACTTTTATAAAGTTTTATATGAATTACATCACAAGAAATAAGTGTTGAGTCAGTTGTCAACAGATGTCATAAGAAGTGGTAAAAGTGATCACTCATTGGTTGTCTTCAGTGTAGTGACACTCAACTGATTTGGCGCTCATTTCATCCAAACATCGATTAAATTACGAATTCATTTCATTTCATTTCTAATTAATTGTAATTAATTTATATCTTAATTATGGCTCAAAGATCTAAATCTAAGCAAAAAAATTGTGAGCGAATGGAAGCACAGATTGTGAGCGACAATGAAAGTGATGTCATCGACAATAATATTGATATCAATCACTCAAATGAAGAAGAGTTGGAACAGACTTTTACTCCAATCAAGAAATTAGAAGTAATTGATATTAATTAACATTAATTTGTTTTCAATTGAGAACTAAATTCTCTAATTTTGTACAAAACGTGAAAACAGGGAAACGGCATAACAGCGGTCGACATAAAACGTCTTCAAGAAGCGGGTCATAACACCGTTGAGTCCGTCGCTTACGTCACCAAAAAATGTTTGGAAAAAGTTAAGGGAATATCAGAACAAAAGGCAGAGAAGATAATGTCTGCGGTCATGAAATTGGTTCCGATGGGCTTTTCGACGGCCACTGAATACCATTTGAGGCGTTCAGAGATTGTTTTGATTACAACCGGGTCTAAAGAATTGGATACTTTACTCAAAGGTTTGGCTTTTGGTTAAAACAATTAATGAATTATTGTCTGAAAAAAAGGTGGTTTTGAAACCGGTTCCATTACTGAAATGTTCGGTGAATTCCGAACCGGAAAGTCTCAATTGTGTCATATGTTGTCCGTGACGTGTCAGCTCCCAATAGATATGGGCGGCGCTGAAGGCAAATGTCTTTATATCGACACTGAAGGCACGTTCAGACCCGAGAGGTTTATAGATATCGCCCGAAGATTTAACTTAAACGAAAACCATGTGTTGGATAACATCGCATACGCGCGGGCCTACAATACTGACCACCAGACACAACTTCTCGTAGAGGCCGCCGCTATGATGTCTGAATCGAGATATGCTCTGTTAGTGGTCGACAGCGCCACTGCTCTCTATCGCACAGACTTTTGTGGAAGAGGAGAGTTGGCTGCTCGTCAGATGCATCTAGCACGTTTTATGCGAATGCTTCAAAGACTAGCGGATCAGTTCGGAGTCGCTATTCTTATCACAAATCAAGTGGTGGCTAATGTCGACGCCAGTGCTATGTTCAGTGCCGACACAAAAAAGCCTATCGGCGGACACATTATAGCTCACGCGTCCACTACTCGACTCTATTTGAAGAAAGGAAAGGGAGAGAACAGAGTCTGTAAAGTTTACGATTCACCCAATTTGCCCGAAGCTGAGGCCCACTTCTCTATTAACACCGACGGTATCGGAGACGTCAAAGAATAGATTTCATTACGATTTAACTCTTAATACCTTTGAATTCATTTCTTTTTAAAACATTTTTTGTAAAATTATAGAAAAGTCGAGACATTATTAACTCAATTTAATTACGATTTGTATAACAGTTTTGACTTTAATTTCAATTTTAATTTTTATTTCTATAAATAAATTGAATTAAAGACTAATAATTATTTATTTGTTTCTAATTTAAAGAATACATAGAATTTAAAACTAATTGAATCGGAAAACAAACAAATCGTGAATTTAATAAAATAACTAAACATTGGTTTAAATGAATTCACATTTATTTGTCGTTTTCAAAGTCTTTAGGGTTTTTCCTTTTGAGTCGTGCGTTCTCGGCCTCACCCCATAAGTAAAGGAGGTAAGCGTGAAGAAAAGCGGGTCCCGCGTACGGCGCAACTGAAGTAAAATCCCGTTTGAATCCTCTCCAACTGTTGGTAAAATAATTGGCGAATGCCTTCTGTTCGTACGGCGAAATTCGGACGTATATAATGTTACGAACGAACGCCAATTTGCCGAAGACTTGTCCTCCCATTTCGACGATTCGCTGATTTGTCCCAAATTTCGGTCAAATTTCGGTCAAATTCACTAAATTTTCAATAATCGATAACAGTTTTTATGCAATTTCTTTGAGTCACGTGACTTAACATCGATACCATAAAATACAGTCAAACCTCTAAAAAATTGTGACTTTAATTAAAATTTATAATTATTTTAAATTACTTATAAATAAATTTAGTTTTATTTTAGGATTAAAAGTAAATAATTTAATAAAAATTATATTCATAAGAATCGTTGATTTAATTGTAATTATTATTATGTTATAACTATTGAGAACTAATATTGATATGACATTTGCGTTATTCAATAACAATACAACAGAAACGATAACAAATTTATCGTAATTTATGTAAACATAAGTTTAAACGATTTGGTCAACGATTTTCAACATTTGTTTAAAAAATAGTTTTTGCGTTCGTTTTGTCTTTTGATTGCAATTAAGTTATGTTTTATTGAATTAGTTATCAATTGTTTAAACGTTTGGACAGAAATATCTGAAATATCTCCTAAAATGTCGTTCAAAAGCGGTATTTCTGTCGACAATTACGTAAGTCTTCCGTCGATTAGATTTTTGTCATTCATTTGATTGCATTAATTGATAGGAATTGAAATTTCTTGAACTGAAGAAGTATCTGATCTCAAGAGATAACAATAATTGTCTGCAAAGCATTTCCATCGATAATAACGAGAAGACTGTTTTCATAATAAATGGCAATAATTTGTTTGTCACTCATTTCAATACTTTATTGTCTTTCGATTGGAATAAATCAGTGGTTAATGAAATCTGTGAAGACTTCCAATTCCTCTCAATTCCTCTCAGTTTTAAACCACATTTCATATCGACTTCAGGCAAAGGTTTTGGCAATAAGTTAGCCATTTGTGGAACCGATGGTACAAATCCTTCGCCTTTTATTGTATTCTTTGATTTGAAAGATATTTACAAAAATCAATCAAAGGTTTGATTTAATTCAAAATAAATATATTTTTCATTTAATTGTTTAATAATATGTTTTAGAGCCGTCCCTTCAGTCGTATAAACCTAATAAACAGCAGTGGTTTAGTTTCAGACATTGTTTGGCACTCAGAACTTTTAGACAACCATTTGGGCTGTTGTCTCACCGATGGATCACTTTTTGTTATATCTATCGGTGATGTCGAGACCAGAGTTACTTCGATATTGTCTCACATGTCGTCTAACAGTAATTCTTTGTGTTTGTGTTGGTCTCCAAAAGGCAAACAATTAGTTGTCGGACATAAAAGCGGTTACTTTTCTCAATACAAACAAATTAGTGGACAACAATTACAAGAAGTGAAGAAAACTTATATAAAGAACTACACCGAACACAATGTGGTGGCAGTAAAATGGATCGTTTCTTCACTTTTTGCGATCGCCGTCACTAAAGACGTATCGGAATCAGAAAAAGATACTCATATTCTTCTGGTGTCGACACCATCTAAAGCAGAACCAAATTTTATAGATTTTGGAGCCCTTTGTTTAGATAACTTTGACGTCCAATTCCTCTACAAAATAAGTTTAATTCATTTCAATAATATTATTTTGTGTTCAACTTCTATGACTTCCGAAGTAACAGTTCTCGGCTGTGAATCCAGTAAAGACTTAGCAGTTGCCGATAATTGGTGTCAATGGATATTAGAGGACAGTTCACGTATCGACCTTCCAATGGATAGCGACGGAAACGAGACTTTTTTGAGAGGAATCGCTATTTCAAACGGTACTCAAAATGTCTTTAAATTGAGTCAAAATGAGTCTTATGGAGGTCTCGACTGTCCCCTCCTTTTCGTTTACAACTCTTCTGGTGTTTTGGTGCCATATCTTATAATTGATAGGTCAGGTTTCCTCAAATCAATAACTGCCCCAAATATTATCAAACCAGTGATGAATGCGGTCACTCCTCAACAAAAACTCATAACAAGTTCTCCCATTTCGTCAAAAGATAATTCACAATCGACTCAAAATGTGCCAAAAGTTTGTTCACCTCTGGCGACAGCTCTTAGTCAAACTCAAAGTCCGACTCCAAATAAAGTAATAACAACTCCTCAAACTTTTCCCCAAAACTTTTCCTCGACTTCTGCCAAACAAACGATTAGTGGAGAAATAAAGCCAAAGGATAACACTTCCCAAACGAATAGTAGTTTAAGTGGTGATGAAAACACAAGTGTTGTTACAAACGAATTATACATTAATGCCATTAGAGAACAATTAATGGAATTCAATAAAATTATTAACGAAACCAAAAGAAAATCGAAAATTGATGTTAAAATTGGAGAGAAAGAAGAACAGATACAACTCAGAAACGACTCCAGAATTTTAGACGAAGTGCTCAAAGAACTTAAGGATAATTTCAAGAGTTGTTCAAAAGACACAACGATATTACAGTCGAGTTTATTTGAATCGTTTTCTCTATTAGAAGAGGCGAAGTCTATAATGGATAGGAATGTCGATCCAAAGTACAGAAGTTTACTCCGACAGAAAGCTCTGGACCCCATCACTAATAGAAATATGAAAAAGATTCGAGACTTGAATAATTACATCGAAACTCAATTACGAGAATTGGACGCAAAGTTTGATCAGGAATGGTATGAATCGCTCGAAACCAGAAAAGCTCTTAAAGCAAAACCATTAAATCGAATTCAAACAAATTCTAATTTAGAACTTATTTATAAGTCTTTGGCTAACAATCAAAGAGTTATTAATGCATTGAAATTACAATTGGATTCTTTAGAAGACTCGTCACCTTTAAAATCAACGAAAGGTCTCAATAAAAACCAAAAAACTAATCAACAAATAATTGATAAATTGTCTCAATCTTTGAATAAAAGTTCGATTAGAGATATCCCAGAAAATGAGTCAAATGCCGTCCCTTTTAAATTGAAAAGTATTTCACAACAAAAGAAGAATAGTTTAAAAGAATTCTTTGAAAATCGGACAAAAGTTCCGGTCATACGATCTGTTGATAACTCGTCTCGATTTATATCTGCGATCGAAAAATTAAAACAAAAACAAAAAACAGTTGTTTCGCCTAAACTCAGTTCAACTTTAAATTCACCGAAAACTGATATTAAAGACTCAAATGAAGTGAAAACCAAACCATTAATTAAATCAATGGATAATAGAGTGGAAATCACTCCGACTGTTGTCAGTGGTTCAGTTGAACAGAAAATTGAATCCAAAACAATTGAAAAACCTATAACTCAACAAAAATTAGAGCCGAAATCGATTCCAACTCCTATTTTAACAAAATTGGTTTCAGAGCCGCCGAATATACCCTTAAAAACGAGTTCTGTTTTTCAGATTCCTTCGACAAAAACTCTTGATTTTAGTTTAAATTCAGTCAAACCAAATACAACGGCCCCTCCATTGAGTTTTAACCTAAAAACACAGCCCTTAACACCTTTTGTGGACAAATCAAAAGAGCCGACAAAAAAGACGGAAACATTAACCGAAACGCCAAACACTTCTAAAAGTGTGAGCTTTGGAAATACAACAATAATTGAAACAATTGACCAGAGCTTCAAATTAGATACTATTTCAGAACAATCGGAATCTAAAACAATTGAAAAACCTATAACTCAACAAAAATTAGAGCCCAAATCGACTTCAACTCCTATTTTAGCAAAATTGGTTTCAGAGCCACCGAATACACCCTTAAAAACGAGTTCCGTTTTTCAGATTCCTTCGACAAAAACTCTTGATTTTAGTTTAAATTTAGTCAAACCGAATGAAACGACTTCTCCCTTGGGTTTTAACCTAACACAGTCTTTAACACCTTTTGTGGACAAATCAAAAGAACCGACAAAAACAACGGAAACATTAACCGAAACCCCAAATACTTCTAAAAGTGTGAGCTTTGGAAATACAACAATAATTGAAACAATTGCTGATCAGATGACCAAATTAGATACTATTTCAGAACAATCGGAATCAAATGAAAGCAGTTTCGCGACCAATAGTCCATTCGCTACATTTAAAGGGTTTGGGGGCTTCGAATCCAATGCTTCAAAGGAATCATTTCCTAAACTATCTTTTAATTTAAATACACAAAACACTGGTTTTAGTTTCAATGCGACCGCAAATTCAATCAAAAACAATGATATTCTTCCAAAATACGAAGACATAAGTCCTCCGAATACCCCTAATAATACTGTTTCGCAGTCGTCGCCCTTCAACATCAAAACTTCTCCCGGCGGCACATTTGGGGGCTTTAGTGGTTCGGCAGCCGGTGTCGCACAAACGGGTTTCTCAACTATGAATCCATCTCCACAACCAGTGCCACCGCAAAGTCAACAACAGCCACAACCAGTGTTTGGTGGATCCCCTCTGTTCGGGGCCCCACAGCCAGCTTTTGGTGCTACGCCTGCTTTTGGTGGTTCGCCCGCATTCGTTGCTACGTCTGCTTTCGGTGGTTCGCCCACATTCGGTGCTGCGCCTGCTTTCGGTGGTTCGCCCACATTTGGTGGTTCGCCCGCATTCGGTGGTTTTTCCACATTTGGTGGAACACAACAACCCGGGTTTGGAAGTGCACCTACTTTTGGAGGCGCTCCTACTCTCGGATCAATGGGTAGTTCTACTTTTGGCAGTCAATCCACTTCTGTCTTCAATTCTAATTCGTGCGTTTCATTCATTCATTCAGTCATTCATTAAATGAACTAAAATTAAATTATTTCAGATTCGGTTCGTCAGCCAATAATAGTCTGAGTTTCGGAGCCCTCGCTTCTAATGTATCTCAACAACAACAGCAACAACAACAACAACAACCACCACAACAATCGCCACAACAGAACACTTCTCCTTTTAATACCGGCTTTTCTTTTGGTGGAAGTGCTGACAACTTTTCATTTACTCAAAGAAGAAAATAATGATTTGTTAGGACTTCTCTGAAATTATATTTTCTTCATATTTCTAAAAGTCCTTATCTCTATTACAAACTCATCCAATGAATCATAAAAACATTGAACTTATTTTAAAACTTTAATTTGAGTTATGAATAAAATTACAAACATTTTAGTAAAAAAATAACTGAAAGTATAGAACTTTGAGTCAATAATTAATAAATGTTTAAAACTCTTCTAAAATGAAGTCATCTCTGATTTTAGACTTTAGAAGAGTTTGGAGTTAACATATTATTATTAATTAATTTCTTTTAATTAATATATCGCTATTATTATTAATTAAACCAATTTTTTGTAGGACTCAGTTTTTCATTCTTCGATGAGAGGTAACGTATTATGTGAACGACTCCACTCATTTGTTTACAAAAAGCATATGTTTTGTGACTAAAACTTAATTTCATTGGATTTTAATTAATTCAATCATTTGTTGATATTTTGACTAATTTTTTCATATTTAATGGTTTTGTAGATAAGACTACAAATTGTGATATATTTGATCAACACTTTTGCAAATTTTCAATCAAAATATGTTTCAAATTCAAGTTTATTTTAAAACATCCATTGATTTATAAAAACTTTTTGAACTTATTCTCAAACTTTAATTTGAGTTATAAATTAAATTACAAATATTTTAGTAAATAAATCTAAAAAAAGAGAAATAATTTGTCATTAGTTTTGATAATAATTATGAATGAAATTAAGTTTCGGAAACATTTCTATCGATAACTTCTTTATATTCTAAAAGCAATTTATAGAGACTTTTAAAGCATTTGTTTGTCT
>JAQIXI010002123.1:0-11177 GCA_034700165.1 Galumnidae sp. Gr-Ori-00277
GTTAAAGACAACATAACCTAAAAGCGGAAAATATTGGCAGACATTTGTTTTGGATTTGTCTCTCACACAGATGTTTGTTTGAGAGTCTCTCACTGAGAGGCAAATCAAAAACAAAAATGTATTCCGTTTGCTTTCCGTTTTTAGGCCATATGTTGTGTTTAGCAAAGGCGACAATAATAATTATTATTCTTCTATTAAAATGCATTTTAAAGTAAAAATATTATAATCTTAAGTATTGCTATTATTTAATGCGTTTAATATCTGAGACTCGATTAGAGAAATGAAGAATTTGTTAACTAATGATTATTTTAGACAAAATCTCAAAATAGTTTTGTTATTTACAACCGTTTGTTACAAATGTTTTGTATTTGAGTTACGAAAAGATCGCGTAATATATGAATATAAGACTCAATACAACATTTGTTTTGAAATTTGAAATATATTTTTGAATGAAATGTTTTATTCATTTTATTTATTTTAATTAAAAATTGATTTTTCGATTATAATTTAAATAAAATTAATTATATTTATATTTTAAACTGTATTTCTATAAATGAAGTGATGATGAGTTCAAACGAATCAATGGAAGAATCAGATGGAGAATATGATGACGACTATGTTGTCGAAGACGACCATAACTATAGTTTTACAGATTTTGAAGAAAATGAGAATTCAGTGGAAATATTAGAATCGGATTCCGATACTGAAGTCAATGAAGAAATCAATGATAATATTGAAGAAAACGTTATCCAAAACAATGAATCAAATGTTAATAATGAGAGAAATGTTGTGAACACAGAAGAAGTGATTCAACTTCAAAGTGAACACAATTATGACTCAAAACCAGATATTAATTCATTAAATGAAACGTTTTGTTACACTCAAGACAATAGCGACAATTCTTGTATTATTTGCACTGAAATGTGGACAACAAGTGGTGTCCATCAATTGGTTTCTTTAAGTTGTGGTCATTTGTTTGGAAGAAAATGTATTGAGCAGTGGTTGGATCCCAAGAAGACTCAGAACCAGAGGTGTCCGCAATGCAACAAAACCGCTAAAAAGCGCGACATTCGTGTCATTTATGCCCGAAATTTAAGAGCTTTAGACACAACTGAAAGGGATAGCGCTCTACAGATGTTAGAAAATGAAAGACTTCTTCGGAAGAAATTTGAATCCGAAGCCATCGAAACATCAATTAAATTGAAAACTGCTTTAAAAGAAAACGAAAGACTTAAAAAGGAATATATGGAGTGTCAGCGAAAAGTACAGCACTTGAGTTCAAATCATATGCGAACCGAAAATTTAATTAAAAGCAAAAATCTTCAGACTTTGAGTAAGAAATTAGTGTCGTTTGAATTCGTTCACGAAATTGAATTAAACAGTTCCGGTGATTGTCGTCATTTGGGTTATTCCAGTCTTTCTGAAGTAATAGCTATCTCTCAGCCAAATCCAAACACACAGTTATTCCCCGGATTTGGGGTTAAAAAAGTGTTTCTCGAAAACTTTAAATCCGATAATATTTGTATTCATTTGAAGCCAATTAGAGATCTCGAAATCAATACATATGACGGAACCATTTTGACCACTTCTTTAGACAAAACAGTGAAACTGACCTCATTGCTCAACAAGTCGTCAATAATGACATATAACTTGGAAGTGGACGCCTGGAGCGTTGCTTTCAATTCTACCAAAAAACATGAATTCTATGTCGGTCTCAATAACGGACGTATTTTGCTTTTCGACACTCGAATGACTGCTTCACACGTCGACCATTTGGACTGTTCCGACTCAACGCCAGTGGTTTCTCTCAATCAAATTGAATTTAAATCATCGATCGGTTCTGTAAATGGAATCCTTTCCACACAATTCCAAAATTTCAGTTTATATGAGAGGAATAGTTTTAATAATAGCGTCAGTAGTTCTGACTTCACGGCTCATAAAATTCCAATCGAGGGTCGTTTCGGTTCGGCCCACTTTGAAAATAAACTTGGTTTAGCACTACTGTCGTGTCGCCCCTCTTCCAAACATTCGTTAAAAACTCATTACGTATGACTCAATTCATTTTCATTTTTTAAAATTTTTTTTTAATTAAAAGGTAATGGAATTCAAAGTAAGAGTGGATTCAAACAAAGATCATACGATTGAACCGGAAATCGTTCATATTTTCGAAGGGGGGAAACAACAGATCAAATTGAGTCGATCCCGAATTTTTAGTCATCCTTCAGATGAGAATTCGGCGCTTATCTGTGCGGCCGATGAATCTTCAAACGGGGCTCTAATTTGGGATTTATCCGGACAATGTCTTCAGAAATTAGTTACAAAAACACCCGTTTTGGACATGTCTTTAATCCATAACTTCAATACAAATAATTATTTTATGACTGCATTAACCGGAACTTCAGTCAGATTTTATAAATACAATTCATAGAGAATTTGTTTATAAAATTAACACTAAATTTGTTTATAAAATGTAAATAAAAGATTTGAGTAAAATTTAAAATTTTGTTTCTTTAAAAAAAATATTCGCTTATCGTTAGCACCGGACGATTAAAATTTAACCGAAGAGTCAGTCATGGCTTAACTCTAATACAATTATATATAAAATGAAAATCGGAATAAAAAATCAACAAAAATTCATATTAAGGCACAGAATGTAAATCAAATTAATTACAAAATTAATGTATAAATGGAATGACTGATGAAATAATTGTGAAAATAATTTTGTTATCAAATAATAACTTATTATTCATTGGAATTGTTTTCTTGATTTTTGGAACCCATATTTGGAATGTAATCCCTGGCCATAAGACATGCGAATACAGTCATAACCATTTTAGGTTTCACTTCAGAAATGTCTTCGGGCAACGCATAAATTCTGGCCCCAATTTTTCTGGCCATAGATATGGCATATTTGGCGTTCGCTAACTTTTCCTATTATTTCAAATAATAAATTAATGAAAAAATATGGCTTTAAATGAGTGCTAACCTCAGGAGTATTTCCGGCTAAAATTTGTCCATAACTAATAGAACCGGGTTTTATGGCATCGATGAGATCAACGACTGGAAGAGCGGTGGCTATACTCGAATCCTGAAAATTTCGAATCGTTGACGACTTGTTGGCCTCTTTTAGCTGTTAATAAAACAAACTTTAAATTCATTCAAATCAAGACATTTAACAAACCTTTTTGTTAACCCAATCGACAATTTCTGATTCGACAATTGCCTGACCGCCATTCTCTTCGGTCGCCAATTGAGTTAAGATACTCAAAGTGTATGCGCGCATCAATTGCCAAACCAGAGCTAAAGTTAGAGTTGGATTTCCCTCAGAAATGTCCTGACCCGCGATTCCAACCAAAGAGAATTTGAGCTGTTTTCCCAATTGAACAGCATAATTACAATTTTCTAATTTCTCCATAAATGCCTTCAATTTACTAAATGATTTATGGACCCTGGGCCAATTAACAACACCTGGCTTAATTATGTCGAACAACTCAAAGATGACTAAACCATCGACTAAATCACTGTACAGCCAATTAACGTAAGGCGAAACTCCTAAACTATTCATCCAATTTCTGTATGTCTTTTCTTCGCGCGTCTCTTCAATATTTTCAATATCAAGTGGTTCTGTAGGTGTGTCCAGACCCGGATGATTGTTGAATAGATTTGCCACAAACGCAACATTTAATTTGTAAACTCCTTCGACGACATCGTGAGGAGTGAGAAAACTTCTGCAGTTGATTTTGTCGGACTGTTGTAACATAATCTCTGCCCTCTGCAACAAATCTGGTTCTCTGAGGGCAGTGGTATTAACTCCTGCAGATTGCGGTGCGATTTGTTTTAATAAAATTGTATAAACTTCTGAATCTTTGATATCATTCGTAAAATTATTGATTCTACGATTGCTTCCACTTTTCTCCAAATGATGGTTAACCCAACGAATCAGAATATTTTCTGGCGATAATCGCAACAAATCTGAGAGCTCTTCACTATCGCCAACGAGTTGGACCAAACCCGGGCAGTGCTCTAAAGTTATTTGATTAAATAAACCGATTCGAATAATTTGCCACAAAAGTCCTAATACTAAATGTGGTTTTCCTTTTGACAAGTCGTGAGCGTCAATATTAATGATATTACAACCGATCGCTTGGGAAGAATTGAGAGCAAGAGTCAAGTTTTCATGTTTTGTATAAACAGTTAGATTTTTCTTATTGATAGCCCTCTCATCAATAGTGTCGGGACAGGAGTGGTTTATTATTTTGCTGTTCAACACAACAAACAATTAATCACTGAATATAAGTTTAAAGTATTACCAAAGAAGAATCCCGTCCTTCACTTTTTCGTAGAGCTCTCGACCCTCAGAATCGATGGGCAATAAGTGCTTCAAATCTTTGTCATGAATTAAATGTCTGATAAAAGTCAGATAAAATTAATTCAAATATATTTGAAGCCCTGATATTCATGTGATGTTCATTAGTTGTCAACCATTTCTCAATTGTTATCAAATTTTTTATATTCGATTAAATTTATTTACAATTTTTCAATACTTTGTCCCCAATATATTTGACGACAATATATTCCACTCAAAGACTTGAGTGAAAATCGTCTCATCTCTTGTAATCATTTTTTCATCCGAGAAATCATAAATAATTTGATTGAAAATCGTTGACAACTATTTTGACCACTTTATCAGTAAAAGCAAAGACTTACGAATTGACCCAATTAGAAAAAGCTACTTGTTCCTCGTGTCGCACTGAATGAGTAGTGCCTTCACTACTGGCTTCAGACATTCCTCCCAAGTGCTGCAGATTTTCACGTTTTGAGACCATTGTTTTAAAAGTGACGGCAATGTCCTGAGCCTTCAAATCTGAGCATAACTTTTCGAATTCTTGGTAATCGAGTTGACCCCTTTTGTCCATTGGCCGCTTCCTTTCCAGTTCTTCTATCATTTGTCGAACCTTCCATTGAGGAAGTTTAAGTCCGACCACATCCAGAGCCGATTTTAATTCACTTAAATCTAAAAATCCATTTCCGTCGCTATCGATCTATAGACAGAATGTTAACAATTATAGGAGTTTTCAATTTTAAATAAAAGTAATGCTTTAAATTAAAGTTTGATTGACTGCGCCCTTAATCCCTAACATTTTATAGGAAATCATTTCTTTAAAACTTTATTGAAATAAATGACAAATCATTTAATCAAAGATTGAAAAATATTGAGTTATCGTAAAATATTGGCTAACATTTGAAATATTTAAAAGAAATTCAAATTATCGTTACTTTATATCTAATTCTAATAAATCAATGACTGATAAAATACTTAATATGTGGTAAGTTTTAAGCGAAACAACTGACACATCAAAAGGTATTCACTTCACCAAAACCTAATTCTTCGAATTCCAGGCGTCAGAAATACTTCTTTTGCTTTTTGATAGTTTAGTTAAGAATTAGTTTCGATAAGAATTCTTATCCAATAGTTTTGAGCAAAACTCATCTCTCAGTCGTTTTTAACTTTTAATCAATCATTGAATTTCATTAACCAAAAGAAAGTAGTGATACAATAATTCCATGGGTTTCGCTCAAAAGTCAATTGCATTTTCAAAGTTTAATTTTTTATCACAAGTTTTAACCCAAATATTAATTGAAATTTTCATTCATTTTTATAATCCCTTATTAAGTGGTTTTACTATTTTATATCATTTTTATTAGTTTATATCAGAGATGGAAATGCAGATACAGATACAGGGGTGGAAATATTTATCGAATGCACTGACCAAGAGCTATTTTAAAATAAATAAAACATTATTCATCAAGTTATTTATCAAACATTATACAACTCTTCTTGAAGAGTTTATTGAGTCTTTTTTATTTACATTAAGTTATCAAAAGGAAAGTTCATTATATATATATTATAACCAGGTATATGCAAAATTATATGAAGATAAAATTGTTTAAGCTTATAAACATAACAAGCTTATAAACATAACATGCTCAAATTCCCAATAAATAAATTTCAATGAATGACTCATAAAGTAAAATGAATTTGTATTTCAGTCTATTTTTGGGTATAAGTTTTCAAACGTTATTCATTGAAACAGTATTTTATACAATTCATAAGTATCTATTTCAAATTAATCAGGGTTCTTTCTAAAAGAGTTATTTCTAATATTATAATATATTAAACTTTGATAGGAAGTGCACAAAATATCAAAATGAGTTTGTTATCAAGCTATTTCCATAATCTTGCCTATTCCTGATTATAACTCTTTTGTTAATAAATCTTTCCTTATTCATTGAAATTATGTTACATATGAATAAGTTTAATGTGCTTGCTCATATCACAATGCATACGCTAAATTGTACTCCTAAAATGTGTTTTAAATTGCCATTGAATTGTCATGGTTGCTTTATATATATTAAATATTTATTGTAGTTATAGTGTATATATTTATCTGTGATTTCATTTTTTTTAATTGGAATTCAATCGTTTCTAATAAATAAAATTTTTTTGGTTTTATTTCATTCATAAAAAGTTTAAAAATATTTATTTCAATTAAAAAAGTGAAGCAAAATGTCATTAATATTTACTCATAATTTAGATTATTATCAATATTTGAAACAATTCTTCCATTTTTTTCAGTCAATTAGTTTAAAACATACGTTAATAATGAGAACAAATATGTTTTTCATTATTAGCTTTGAATGATCTCATAATAAATGATTTAAAAGATATAATTTTTTCAAACGAATGATATGTTCTTAATATTAATAATAATTAATAATTCATATGAAAATGTATTTGAATTTTCAATAGAAATATTTACAGGATTATACTCTCCATACTTATATTAATCCCTTAATTAATTTTGGGAGAACTGACTTAAAAGACAAAAAGTGGTCATTCGTTCAGATTTGAGTTTATCGACAAAATGATGGGAACAGTGGAACAGCATTTACTTGATTTCAAGGCTCTTTTCTTTGCGATAAAACTATTTGTAGTGAAGACCCGATTTAAGCCTAAATTTATATTTTTATTTTATAATTCATTTTAATTTACTTTTTATTCGTTTAAATAGAATTTTATAAAATATTATTTCATTTCAAACTAATTATTAGTATTAAATTACAATCGATTTGTGGTTCAAATTTCAAATATAATTTGAATTAACATTTTTTTGAAGTAAAATATTTTCGAGAAAAAGATAAAAACCGACAAATTATCTAAAGTTCTCTACTTATCAGAGAAATATTTTGTGCTCTCAAGAGAGAAATGGTATGTCTTTTGCCAAATAACTCACAACAGTCTTAAAGTTCTTCTTAAATATCATTTTATAAGATATGAGTCATTGTTTTTAAGTAAAAGTCAATAATTTTATGCATTTTGTTTACATTTTCAGGTATTTGCGAAATAGAGAGCCCCGGGCTATAACTTAGAGGACAGACATAGCATTCTGAGAGGGGACAGACATTCCTAAAACTTTTGACAAATATTTTGTCGGAATTTTTTTATATTCTTTAAATTTATTTAAAGTGCATTAGATTTTCAAATGTATTACAATTTCTCAATATTTGGACATTTATTGAAATTAAGTTAAATTACCAAAAATGTCACTCAATTTAATTATAAAATTAAAATAAAAATGAGTTCGAGGCTATTTAACCATTCATTTGCCAATTAATTCAAAACTTATGAATCAAATCATTAGTTTTTTTTGTTTGATTTCATTTAATACTATTTTTGAAACATTTTTGCCTTATTTTGAAATATCATTTGACTTAAGGAAAGGGGAAATCAATTATATATAGTTTTGATGACAAATGTCTCACAAATGGTATCGATTGTCTGATTCACTGAACTTTACTCTGGAAACGATTACATCCCTTTAGGACATGACTAATGACTAATGATTAACGACACCATCGCTCATGAATTACAAGAGTTAGAATTTGGTCCAACTTTTGGGTACAAAAGTATAATTTGAGACCAAAAGTAAAATTAGAGATAATTTCCCCCTTTTTTAGAGTAAATTTTATTTAATATTTCATTTGTTTTATAAAGTTTTAAAAATTAGTTTACGTTATGTTTAGTTTTGTCGTCCCTTTCATTAAATTACTTATCATTTGTTACTCTAAAGAATTTGTTTACTTAAATGAAATAAAAAATAATGAAAATAAGTTTTATATAAAACTAAAATTTAAAAATAATATTTAAAATAATTAAAACAAATATTAAAAACTAAAATGTGATTCAAGTGTTGACTTAAAGTTGTTTTGGAAAACATTTCAAACTTTTAGTGAAGTAATTCTTAAAATTAAAAAAAATAGTAAAAACAAAAACGATATGACTTACAGATTGGAAGTGTTGAGACAATTCTGTCCTCTGATCGTCCGTCAGTTGTAGGCCTCCGATCGAAGTATTCGCCATTTTTTCGGTAATTAATTATTATTTCAATACTTTTGAAGGAATAAAAAAAAGTTCAAATAATAGAAGTGTTTGACGACAACTACAGTACGACTCAAGTGTTGAACACTTTATAAGCACTTAATGCTGGGATTCAATCGTTATTACAAGTTATGAGTCGTTGCTATGACTGGCAGAGACTGCACTGACTTTTCCACTCTTTTGTTGCAATAGTAATGAATTGGTGGCTCTCTTTTGCCATCTCTTAATCGAGTGATTCATTGAAGGCCTTCCCAATGCCTTCCAATGCCTTCCCCTCACAATTACGCCAATATTATTATCAAAAAACAAGTTTCCGACGTTTGCTCTCACTTTTAGTCATAATTGTTTGCAGTACTTAATGACGACATCAAACCATTTCCTTTAAGATTTCACTTAAAACGTTAAACATTTTTCAGACAATTTGTCTTTTTTTGTACGAATTGTTAAATATTCATAAAAAAGTAACTGAAATAATATTCACTCCAATTATCTTTGAATTATTGGATCGATTGCTGTCCGACCAAACGATGAGTCATACCTTTTGTTTTGGAAGCAAAGGATTTGTTTCATTAGAATATAAAACAATATAAAAATGTTAACAAAGTTTTAGAGAACTTTTTCAATGAGTTTAAAACACCATCTCTTCAATGATCTGATGATAGGGACAACCATTAAAAATAGCGTTCCTTAAGTTTGAATCACCAAAAGTACAGTAGAAGTCAATAAAATGTTTAGTTAAGTTTGTGGTCTTTTTGGCAATTATTGTTTCCACGCATTACTTCCGAATATTTTATTCGTTTATTTTTATTTGATTATAAAAATAATACTATTTTTTACATTCAATAATAACTTATGAAATGATTAGAAATTAATGAAAATTTAAATAAATATTAATATAATTACAAATTATGTTAAGAAAGACTTTGAAGTTGTTTTAGAATAAGTTCTCTGTCTTTAAGGGCTTTTCTGGCGCTTTCCTTCTCTTTCTTTGTGGGCAATCGTTTCTTTTGTTTTGCAGAACAGATCCGTCGATAGGCTTCGATGACCTCTAAGTCAGCGTTTTCTAACTTATGGGTCACTTCTTGTCGATTCATTTCTTTTTTGCCAGAATTCAAGAGTTTTTTTATTTGGGTCTGATTTTTGGCGCTTAAGATCTTTAGTTCGTTTTGACATCTTTTTAATTCTTCTAACACTTCGTCGTCATCGCCAGCACTGGTTTCAGAACCATTAAGAATGTCGTCTAAACTGATGATTCCGTGTTCTTCCAGTTCTTTGCAAATTCGTCGCTCGAGTTGTGCCGTATTTCCCAGATTTAGAGATTTGAACACTTTATGATTAGGGCTTCCGTTCGTTCCTTTACTGCCATTTAAATCACTGGAAATCCCTTTAGAATCTGCATAACTTCCGTTTAGGAGATTCTCTTCTATAAGACATGAGACTAATCGTTGCGTTAGTGCACCAAAAGAAGTCTTCTCTGTATCCGAACTGATTTATCAAATTTAACGAATATATTAACTTTAAATCACATAAATAATTGAATTTTAATGAAATTTATTCAATAATTCGTTAATTATTTAACTCAAAATATTAAATTTTTCTGTTTTTGAAAACTTAATTAATTAAAACAATTTTTAAAAACTCTTTTTTAAACTTCACTTCAAAACATAATTTCAAATAAACTGGTGTTAAATGTTCTGTAAGACAATTCCTGATTAAATATCTCTGAAGTCAAACACTTTAGTGATTATATGACCACTACTCCCAATGGAAAAGTTTTGCCTCATCTGCCCCTGAGTTTTATTTGCAGGTAACTGATAGCCATCGATTACCTCAACCTTTTCAACAATTAAGTTGAAGTTTGACATAAAATATTGTTTTTTAAGTTAGAAAATGTAAAAACTTACCAATTCTTAAATCCTTTTTTAGATTTAACAGTGGAACTACTGGAACAGTTGGAAGCACTCAACCCTTTCTTTTTGTCCGAAGTCTTCTTTTGTTCGATTATATCGATATCATCCCATTTTAGGGAATAATGTTTTCCTAAATTCGGTATTTTATAATATTCTGAATCGTTTTCATAGGCTTTCAACTGATCGCTCAAAACCTGTAATCAAGAGTTAAGTCACTGAAATGTTAGAAAATTTGTCAATACTTTGATTTGTTCGCAACTAATTTCACAACAAAACGGTTCAATGAAATTCCAGAACTGGTTGGGAATGTCATTCTTTAGCGCAACTTTTTTCGACACTACTTTCTGTTGAGGCTCTGAATATTCAGTTTCATTGAACTTAACCTAAAATAAATGATATGTTATTATATTTATCTTTTGATGTCAACAATCAATGATTACAGCTTTGCTTTTGGCCTTTTGTGGTCTCGAACTCTGAGATTTGCCACTACTTGAGGTACTGCTATTCGATTGATTATCTTTGAACTTTTTGTTTGGCTTCTCCTCTGAATTTTTGCTTCTCTTTCCTATAACTTCTGTGGTCTGTAATTGTGTTATCAAATGAAAAAAATACTCAAATTTATTAAAACTTTTAAACAATATTTTAAACTCAAATTAATCCAATATTTATAGTTTTAATGAATAAATGATAATTCATTTATGAATTATATAAGAATACTTATATTTTGTCACCAAATTTGTTAATCAAAAGCTTTGATATTTTGCGAACGCTTTCGAGCCCTAACCGGACTCTTTTTCAAGCAAAGGACTTATGAAAAGTCCTGCTTT
>JAQIXI010002124.1:0-11175 GCA_034700165.1 Galumnidae sp. Gr-Ori-00277
CTCCCCTTTTGTCAAATAATGTGAAGTGAAGTCATATTACTTTGATTTTGAATTTGAGGCAAATCTATTCTAGTCTTAAGAAATGCCAAATAATAAATCTCTGGAGGACTCGACTCGAGTTAATTTAGTCACAGAAACAAATGGTGCAGAAGATAACGACAATACTTGTGATGAAGACTCTAATGACGATAAAGTTGACAAAACAGATCAGTCTTTAGTATCAATCGGTTCGTCCAACTCTTCTCCCGAAAGATTGAGTCCATTTGAAACCAGATTTGATGTCGTCGTCGGAAAAACTGTTACTAAAAATGGAAATATTGTCTTAATTAGTGTCGATTCAGTTCGCGCTGAAGACAAACACAATTTTTCAGTTTTGAGACAATACGAAGACTTTGAATATCTTCACCACTGTTTGACAACTGCTCACAAAACTGATGGTCTGATTATTCCTCCGCTTCCCGATAGGCCTCCGATTGAGCCGGAATTAGCTCAACAAAAGTCGCGCAAAGAAATGGGCGCCGACTCTAAGACTTTAATTGGGGATCAATTCAATAAAGACTGTTGGCTTCTTCAGTATTACCTTAGGTTTATGCTCAGACATCCCGTCTTCGGTAGTAATTCTGTTCTAGACACTTTTCTAACTGAAAAGGAAGCCCTTCCCAGACCTAAACTAAAAAAAAGTTTTGGATTAATGTCTCGAATAACCGATTCTTTGGATAATTGGAAATATAGTCACAAAGATTGCGACGATTTCTTTCAAAAAGAGAGAGATTTCGTAAATTCTTATTCTTTTCATTTGAAAGAAGCGTCCGATTCATTGAATGCCATTGTTTTCGGTCGTCGGAAGTTATGTGAAGTTCTGTCGCATTTGTCGGCAGCTCTTAATCTAAATTTGGGGGACAACGAAGGGGTCACTCGTGTGGGCATTCGTTTTTGTAATCTATTCTCAAGAGGTTTGGATGACTACAGACATTGTTTGGATGTGCTCTCTTACAATGATGAAACCACTCTTGCAAATACTCTACACTTTTGGCACAGATATCACGATTCGCACAGAGAGATGCTATTCAAGAGGACTTGTCTTCAAATAGAATATGAAAATGCAAACCGAATGTTAGACAAAGCGAAACCTCAAAAGAAAAGTGAGGCCGAAGAGCACAAAATGGAAGCGGAAAAGGCTTTCGAAGAGTGTAGTGAAGTCGCGCGACAAGAGATCAAACGATTCCATCGACAACGCATTGAAGCCATTGCTCTAAATATGAGGAAATTCGCGGAATCGCAACTCATTGTCGCAAAAGACATGGTTTGCGTTCTCTCCAATTCTGTTGAAAGCCTTAAAACATTTGATGTCCTCTAATGTTATTCAGTCTTTTATTATTGATTAGTGATTAATGATTAGTGATTTGATACGATTTTCTATTAATTGACAATTATTTAAAGTCTCACAAATATTATAAATAATTTATTTAAAGTATTTATTATTAATTTATTTCTTTAAATGAATTCTGATTTTATTTTTAGTTAAGCCTCAAAACATTCCAAATGTTAATGAAATATAATTTTTAATTAAATAAAATGAATTAATATTTTAATTTAACTCTCGTTTGAATCCATCCTTTGGTCACAAAATTATTGAGAATATATTTGAAACAATTTATGAAAATTAAAAAAACTGAATCAACTTTTAATTCTGTGCCGTTTGTGTTCTCCTATACTTTGAAGTCAAAATTCTCTTATTATTTAAAGAATTAATTTAAAATAATATCAAATAACTTATGATTTAATTGAAAATTTATTTAACAAATATTCGAAACATTTATTGAGAATTTGATTTATAATTAAACTTAACTTAATTTATATTAAAAATATTAATAAAAATGTAGAAAACCTTTATTTATAGAAAAAATATTTTATACCAAATATTTTGGTAAAAATTTCAATTCCGATACAATTATTTTTGAACTTATCTGACAACTCGTCGTCGGATAAGTTTAAAGTTTAAACGATAAAACAAATTGAGAATAAAGTGATCCATCAACTTTAATAAATTGACTATAAGTTGACTATTAGTTTGTGTAAATGGAAGTGATTTAATGATAATAGTTGTAATTGAGTTGAGTCGAGGAAATTTTATTCTATTCGATGATATTATGATGTTTTACATCATTTATTTGATTCATAAAAAGTTTGGTTTTATTCTAATCTGTGGCTAAAGATTTGTGTGAATGCGTTGAACTAAAGCACTAAAAAGTGTAAGAAATGGCGGCATAACTACAGTTAAGTGCCGTTAAGTGTGCCCTAAGTTCGAGGTATTTATTAATTTTCTTAACTATTCTTTGATTAATTTTGCAAAACTGTCACTCATTTGATTGTCTTTCATTATTACAATTGACTGAAATTTATCTAAACTGTTATTAATTGATAGAAATGTCATTTGAAATGAACTCATAATTCAATCGTTTCTTTTGTTTTCTCTTTATTTCAATTGATTTGTCGTTTGTTTCACTCAATTCTTAATCATTTTTTGTTTTTAAATCAAAACATTTAGTAATCATTGATTTAATAAAATGTGGTTTAAAGTAACAAATGTTTGTCAAACCTTTTCTGAGTTAATAATCATTAAATTGTCTTAATTTAAATGTGAGTCACAATTGATGTCAAATAGTCTTCAAAAAAGAGTTCAATTCGTAATCAAAACATTAAATGATTTAATGTTTTGATTTAATAAGAAAATTGTGACTAATTTTAAATTAATGATAAAAATTGTTTTGATTTCAACAATAATTATGATTTGTTTTTATTTATTAAAAGCCAAATAACATCCGAAAAGAGAAGATCTGTCGGAAAGAAAACAACTGAAGACTGGAATCAACTCAAAGATAACGAAACGAACAATCATTAAATCATTTAATTATTTACAAAAAAAGTCAAACATTTAATAAATAAGTGAAACAAAAAGAGATTATATTTGGAAACTTCTGGCAATAAAAGCAAAACTCATTACTTTTAATAAAGAAAACAAAAGACAAAACAAAGGAAACGCTCGAAACCATTGATTTATTTTGATTTTAACTAAACACTTAACTAAAGTATAATTAAAGTAACAAATATTTAAGACAAAAGCGAACTCTAAAACAGTTCAAAAATTTGGGCCATTATTTACATTTTGACAAAAGTTATTGATTTGAATCATAAATTATATCAAATGTCTTAATATTGAGTTAATATTTGGATAACTATATTGTCATTCATTACTCCAAACAAATCATAAATCGTCTCCAAATTCGACTCAATTTTAAGTTTATTTTTCGGAACTGACTGTGAATTAAATTGCGATATATCTGGACGATGGCTAGTCCTCAGTGGAAGGTATGTCTATTTTCATTGTTAAAAGTTGTATTAAGTGTGTCCGTAGCCCTCCTTCCAGCTGCCAAACAATCACATGAATCACTCCAATGCTGACAATGCAAACACAGCGAACGCCTCCGACAGTCGTTCGTTGTTTTCATCGCCTAATAATGTTTTTTCAAATAAAACCAATTCGAACAACGATTCCTCAAATAACTCGCTTAAAGACGGAAACAACACTCAAGGCTTTCGAGAGGCAGGAATTGTCGAAAAACTGGTAATGATTTGCGCGTAAAGTTTGTATAAAAATTACTGATAAATGGTTTTATTGTCTCAGTTGGCCTCTTATGGATTCATTCAGTGCTGCGAAAGACAGGCCCGACTCTTCTTTCACTACAGGTCAGTGAACTCACTTTTTAATATAAAATTCTTTTCTAATTAAATTCATTTCAGTCAATATCAGGGAAATATCGAACACTTGAAATTAGGTGATCCGGTTGAGTTTGAAATGACATATGACAGGAGAACTGGAAAACCAATTGCCAGTCATGTCTTAAAAATCACTAACGAAGCCTTTATGGCTGAAGAATTGAGTACTGAAAGAGTCACCGGTTTTATCACTACTGAACTGACAACTGAAAGAGAAGGCAGAGTTGCCTATGAAAATAGAGGGGAGTGCTTTTTCCTCCCCTTTTCCAAAGACGATGTCGAAGACGACCAAAAACTCAATTCTAAAGATAGCGTAACCTTTTATATCGGAACTGATAAGAGTGGAAATCTGAGGGCCCGACACTTACGTCTTGAAATGCCGACCCCTCAAAAACATTCGGGAGTTATCTGTACTCTAAAAGATTCGTTTGGATTTATAGAGCGCTCAGATATTGTCAAAGAAATCTTTTTTCATTCCTCTGAATGTAAAGACTTTAAGAATCTGCTTTTGGGCGATGACGTCGAGTTCTGTATTCAAACCAGAAATGGCAAAGAAGTGGCAGTGAGTGTCAATAAGTTAACTCCAGGTTCTGTAGTCTTTGAAGACGTCTCAGATGACTTCTATACCGGAAGAATTATTAAGACTTTGGAGCGACAGAATTCTCATTCCAGCTCCAGATCCCAATCAAGTCTACCAACGGGAACGCCTACCGATCCATTCCCCGGAAGAATAGTTTATAACAAGAGTGGGGACGAAGTAGAGATTTCGTTCGGCGATCGTGACATTAAAGGAGAGTATAGTCTGCAAACCGACGATTTTGTTAGATTTAAAATAGTGACCGACAGAAGGGATAGTCTACAACACGCCACTGGTATAGACCTCCTCGAAGAAACGTTTAGCATTTCCAATGAACACAGAGAACACGGATATGTCGCCGCTCTTAAAGTAATGTTTACACTTTGAGTGATTTTTTTTAAATATTGATTTATTGTTTAGGATTACTACGGATTTATTAAATGCTGGAATCGAGAGGGGACTCGAGTTTACTTCAGAGTCAGTGAACTACTGAATCCAAACATAACACTCAAACTGAATGATGAGGTCGAGTTCACTCTCGGTCCCGACTCGTCATCAATTGGTCGACTACAGGCTCTGCGAATTAAACTTCTTCCGGACGGAACCATTTTCACAAATCTTCTCACTTCTCAAAACTCTTCGCCAAAACAATTGTCAAACGGAATGTTTTATTCGAATAACTCATCGGAAGAATACAAAACTGAAATCGAAACCGAAAGCTATGGAAAGTTTAATGAATTCCCTTTAATTGATTTGAATACAGAATTGGAGGGCGAAAGAAACGGCACCGCATCTAATGCTGAACATAAAGATGCCGTTAAAGCATATAATGGCCGAAACAATGAGGGAATTGTTGCCAAAAGCAATTCGTGGTCTGAAATCCTATCGCAGTTAGACATCGGAACCAATTTGTCTGAAATGGGAAGTGATTTACTGACGAGTGCTTCACAATATGAAACGGACCAAATCTTTTCTCAACAGCCGTTGAAACCAACTCTTTTGAATGGAACTACCGATGAGGACAATAATCAGAAATATGAGTCGCAAAGTGTGCCTAAAGTCAAGAAAGAGGTCACTTCTAAGTCCAATTTATCGAATATTGGGTCCCGAACTGCCATTCATTCAAAAAATGGTACGAAATATAACAGTCGCGGATATATCGTCGCTCTTAAAGAAACGTTTGGTTTTATTGAAGAAGAAGACGGACAGAAAGAACTTTTTTTCCACTACAGTATATTCGATGGTAATATCGATACTCTCGAGTTGGGACAAGTGGTCGAATATAACGCTTCGCTCAAAAGTGGAAAATTGACAGCAATTGCTGTCCGAAAATCTTTGGTTAGAAAACAAAATGACGAAATAAAGTCCGAAGTGTTGACAGGAGTCGTCACCCGAACTGTCAGAACTTTTAATCCGGATCAGAATGAATATACGGGTCTAATACGTATCGCCAAAGATTCGGCCAACAGTTCTGTTGAGGGCAACGACACAATTGAATACGAATTTAGTATGATTTCACTTTCAAACATCAATGACTTCATCCAAAAGGGCGATGCCGTCAAATTCCAGATCGGACTCAATAGAGTTACTGACAACGAAAGAGCGGTTAACATCAAACCCATTCGAACTAAACTTCAGGTAAACTTTATTACACTTTCTAACAGTTTTTAACATTTTCTGTGAAAACATTTCAGAATTAAAAAGAATTGAAATTCATTTAATCTAAAACAAATCATTGAATTTATTCGCGAATTCAAACGAATATTAGTTTAGACTAAATAAATGTATAATTTATTCAAAATTAATGGTTTAACACAAGAGTTGATTTGAGTTCACTAATTAGTGAACTTAAATTCACTTAAATTCACTTAAATTCACTTAAATTTACTTTAATATTGAATTACTCTCTGATATAAATAATTTGTTTACTTTTAGGGAACCGTTGATTGCGTTAAAGGAAATTTCGGTTTCTTAAGCTATGAATCTACTGATGAGAACAAGAATAACATATTCTTCCATATGTCTGAAGTGAGAAATAACTCGAATTTGCAGCCAGGAGATTTAGTTGAGTTTGTAATTCTTCAAAGTCCACGAAACGGCAAATACAGTGCCTGTAATGTCGTCAAAATTGGTGAAACTCAAACCGCACGACCGGAACGATTGACTCGCGTTAAAGTTGAGGAATGCGGACCACGAGTTGTGGTGATTCGGAACCCGAGGGGTCCCGACGGGACCAAAGGTTTCAAAGATTGTCGAGCCCTGAATGAAGCGATTGGAAAATAACTCAAAATAACTGTCAGTCCATTTGAGGGAATCTTTTAATTGATGTCAAACCAAACACTACTTATGTTTGAAATTTGTTTATAAAAAGCATTTGAAGTTTGGGTCACATTATGTAACGAAATGTCGAAAGACTTGTAAAAAATACTACAATTCTCTCATTTCTTACTTTTTTGATAGAATTTAAACGAAAAGCCATTTAAATGAGTTGTTTCGCAAAGTATTGAAAACCAATTGATTCCCACTTTATTTGATAAAAAACACAATTATTTCTTAAATTTTGTTTTAACTTTTGTTTCGCTTTTCCTTAAATTCTGTTCAATTGCTGGAAGGGTTTCTATATTTACCCGACTGTGCCTTTCGCTCAACTATTAACCAGATATTAGACTCCATATAAGAGATAATTTGATTTTTTAGAACCAATTGCTAGTCGACTACCCCTTAAGTCTAGCCATCGACACATTACACGAATATCAAACACTATATAACTGTTAGCCTTCGAGTGTCAGCCATTGACCAACACTTAAACCTAAACATAATTCAGATCTAAACAAATCAAATGAATGTAAGACTTGTAAGAACCCAACGAACGATTTTATGCAAATCGAAACCATTTCGAAGAAATGTTTTATCAAAAAATGTGACTAAAAGTAAATATCAAATAAAATCTGTTTCTTAACAAATATTGTCTCAAATTTATTGTCTGAAAGTTTCACTAAAACTCAAAACTTTGGAGATTTTAATCATTTTATTTCATTAAAACTAGTGGTGAGTCTCCAGACTCGACGTCAAAATCAATTCCTGAGACTCGAAAAGTAATTCCCGGTGGAGATCAAGAGTAGACCTCTAGTCTCGAAAGACTCGAATTTATTGATTTAACCCTTCAAACGATCCAAATGTTGGCTTTTGACCACGAGTTCTTCAATGATATGCTACTCACTAGTCTTAAGTGTCAGCGCAGAAAAACTTAGGAAATGCCTCAATTGTTTATTCATTTATATAAGTAAATAAAAAAAATTTGATTATCACTTATAGTTTAGTGTCCAGGGGGTCATTTTTGACCACAAGTTTAGAAGTTTTGATGAATTTTCATTATTTGCTTAATATCAAAGCATTCAAAGGAGAGAGAGAACAGTGAGGAGAGCAGTGAAAGTGCAGGTGTGGATCACTGTTTGGTTGCTTCACTGTCACACATCTGCTGCTACTGTTATTGGTTACAGCCCTCAGTGAGTGCTTAGTCTCAACACTTATCTTAGCGCTCAACGTCAACAAAAGTTTTATGAGTAGCAGACGACTATAGACGGCATAGCGAGAGAGCGGAAAATATTGGCAGACAAATTACGTTTGTTTTTGAATGGAAAACATAAACTTATTGGATTACGTAATTTGTCTAAAACTGCCAATATTTTCCGCTCTCTCGGTATGCCGTCTATAAGTGGGATGACTGACACTACATTGAATGCGCGTCAAAAGGCAACACACGAATCCATTCATGTAACTTTTTTAACAGTGCCATCCGGCGGTTAAATAAATAAATAATTTTTTTAAATAAAAGTTATTCGCATTCATTTAAATCAAATAAAGAACCGGAAATTTATTCATATTAAGTAAGAATTTAAAAGCAAATACAGTTGAGAACCAGTTGTATTAACCATATCGGGGATCAGCTTTTAGTTAATACTATCGGTTATTTAATACAATCGGTTAAACACTTAATTAAGCTTTTATTTAATGCTTACAATTAAGAGTTAAATAATTAGTAGAGCCGAAATACCAACATTTCCTGTCCATAAGGCATTGTTAGGTGTGGTGGGGCAAATTTATTATGTTTAGTCATTGTTACCCAGGTTCAGCCTTTATTTGAGTTCTTGATTTTTTAAAATATTAATATTTTTCCTTTTAAAACACAAGTATATACTAGTTTTAACCCGTAAATGTAGTGCCCTTTGAGTTTGAACGCAAACTTTGTTTTCTTAATATTTTAGAATACTTGTAATGTTTGCGTTAAATTGTATTCACTTAAAATGACATTTCTTTTAAAACCACTTTTAATTTTTTTAATACAGTCGTCAACATATCCGGTAAAGTGGTTTGGGAATTGAATTTACTTTACCTGAACGGTTGGTTTACACGAATGGTTGGTATTTAACATTAAGGTCTATGGTTTACCCGATCGGTACTTTACCTGATAGGTTGATGACTCTAATTTCATACTTTTGTTGATTTGAAAAATTTTACGCATTTGGACGACATTTTGTCAACTATTGATCCTTTAGTTAATACAATCAGTCATTTTTAATTCTAACTTCGAATTTAATTATAACTTTTAAAATATTAGAATACAAAAAGAATATTAGATGCGGTCATTGAACGAGAGAAGCGAGAAGAAGAGGAAACCAGAAGAAATAGAGAGGCAATGTTTAATGCAAAGGCCCACTATGAGCCCATAGGGCCTAAAAAGAAAAAGTAAAACGAAAGCAAAGCCCGCCGTATATTAGATGAGGCGATATTATCCAAAACACGAATCCTGATTTGTCCGGATACTAGAACTTGCCCTCCATTTGTTCCCTGTCTTCAAATGAAAAACTGTTTTTCATATGTATTTCCAACAAATATGGGTTAAAAATACATATTTGTGTCCCATATTTAGATGTCTCTGAAATAAGTTTAATATTAATTTTATTTTATTTAATTGTAATTCTTATCTTTTCTCCATTTTATGTCCGTTTTGGTTATGTTTTAATATATTATAAAATCACCAAAATCATTAATTGGGTGATTATAAATTTGATTAAATTGCAATCAAATGAAGCCTTTTTTTTATATTTATATAAAGACTATTCTGAGCCCAAATGTAACGCCACTGCAATTTATTTAAGATAAGAAGAGATAATTAATGAGTTAACGCATACCTTAATGTTGGCTCTCAGATATTAAAGGGAGACTTCTTCGTAACTCAGAAATTGATCAGTGGTTGACATCAAACCTGATATAAGGAATAGAATAGAGTTTGAGTTAATCGAAAAATTTTGTATTTTATTTCACTTTAATAATTAGATATAACTGAGATTTTCTATTCTTTTTCTTCCTATTCGTAAGTTTTTTGCCGCAATTGAGAGGAAGGGTTGAAGTGTTTGTGCTGTCATTTTGTATCGACTGTTTCATTGTTTCCCTTCTGTTATATATCGATAAAAATCAAATTAAAACAAAAAGTTAAAGACTTTAACTTAAAGTAAATTATAATACAGTGGAAGACCGATGTTATGAAGTGGTTGGGAAACCAAAAATGGTTCATAACATCCGTCAGTTCATAAGATCGGTCACAAAAATGCATTGTTAAAAGTAGTTTTGGTTTTTAAATTTGGTTCATAAGATCGGTCATTTCATATGATCGGTACTTCATAACATCGGTCATTCACTGTATAAACAGAAATAGAGTGAAGTCAAACAGAATTCACTGTATCTGGAATTGAATTGAAGGAATGAGTCCTGCGAGGGACTGGTTGTGTTCACCCTCTCTGTATACCTGCCACCAATTCATATCCGACTGATCGAACACATGTAAAATATCACCTTTTAATAAGACAAAGCGTGTTATTCATTGCAGTCACACAAGTCTTAGGGGTAGTCATTGAAATCATACCTTTGCTGAAACAAATTCCGAGTTCTCTGCACGGAATGTAAAGGTCTGCACAGGAAGAGTAGGGTCGGCAAAAATTGGAGCTCTATTACTCACTTCATGGTAGTCGCATCCAGATTGATCAAATGAAATTCGAGTTCAACCATCCAGGGTGCTTCATCTTTTGATGCATTCCTAGCGTTAATTATACGACTTTCCGGTGATTTGTTTTTAGTGGACTCTTATGCCTTTCAAAACACATGTCTTCAAAACCTTTTGTAAAACTATTGACTCCACAGTCCGGAGGATTGAGTTGTTTGTAGTCACCGATTATCGCAAATGTCGTACCATTCACTGACTCTACAATGAGTTTAACCAAGATAAAATTTAAATTCCAATAGAATAAACATCAATAAATGTAATATTTCAATATAAAAATCTATCACCTAGTTATATTATTCTAAAGAATTTAAAAATTAGAATGAAAACAATAAATGTTCGTAAAATACAATATGTACTAGTTAAATTAATATTGTTATCAGTTTATTTAACCAAATATTTAATTTTTAACTGAATTTAAGAGAAGGCAAATGAATGGACAGAATAATCACATTTTAATTCCAAAATTTTTTTTGTTTAGAACTCAATTTTGCAATAATTTTAAGCAAAACTTTTGGACTAAAATACTGACAAAATTCTAATCAAATGTAAAGAAAAATATGAAATTTAAATCATTTCAAAAGAGAATCAAATTTCTGACTTAAATATCATACTTATACGATGTTATTATTGAATCGACTCAATTGAATTATCACTAACAAGGATAGTTCTTATATAATATAATCAGATATCGTAATAAAATTTATATGGTTCAATTCAGAATGAATCGCTTAATTATTACTTGAGATGAGTTTTGGCGTAT
>JAQIXI010002125.1:0-11166 GCA_034700165.1 Galumnidae sp. Gr-Ori-00277
GTGCTCACGTCTGTACCCAACAACTCAATATTTTTGAATAAAGTTTTATTTTTGAATTGTCCATACTTTCGGCTTCAATATTATAGGGAAAGTATGGAGTAATTCAATTGTGCAAACATTTTCTGAATTCAACAAAAAATCTAATAAACGGATTGCAAACAACTATTAAAATAACAATCGATTAATCTGTGGCTAAATATAGAGTTATTCGACTAAAACGGAATATTCTTCACACAAACAGTAATTGTGTGAAATGAAACATAACATATAAATGAATAATTAGATTAGTGTTAATATTGTGTGCCATTGCATGGAATTAGGTCACAACGTGAGCATACCTTTCGCCCCCCTCTTCCAGTTGAAAATCAGTAAAGAGTAGTTCTATGCTATAATCGCCGATCACTGACACCTTAATAGTACAGTTGAGGTTATTTTCATAAGAATACGGATAGTTCGGCGTTGAAATTGTATCCCAGGGGTAGTACGACGTGAGGATTATATCTTTATTGCAAGTCGTGTTCAGTGAAGAACTGCTTCTAACGGTTGTCGTCTCTGTAAATGAAAGTAAGTCATACGACACATACATTACAGGAATTAATTTATAAATTATGCAAAACTTCATTCGAGAGTAATGTTATGTTTTTTCCCAAAATATTTATTTCTTATTTAAGACTCGAAAAGGAAAAAATTATATTACATTAATGTAGAGAACTGTAAGGATTGGCGTTCTTTCCGACCATCATTTCATTGACAGCATTTCAATTAATCTAAAAATACTTCCTTTTATTCCAGAGTTTAATATTAATTCTGTTTTGGAGATCATATGAATGAATGGGAAATAATAATTCATTGATTATATTTGGGGTAAATGTTAGTCAATTAAATATTAATATAGAGCACAGGTTTAGAGTCTGTCAACATTGGATACCATTTATGACAATCTCAGAGTTAATAAACCGTTGAATGTAAACATTGGATAAATCATTTGATTAATTGGATTTGACTTTACTTTAGACTTTGAAAATGACTTCTAATTAATTATTGCGTAAATTCTGTTATTTTAAAGGATTTTAAGTTATTTTGAATAAAAAAGGTTTCATACAATTGGTTTGAAATCTATTATTTAAATGCATTTCAAAGGACTCTTTTAAAGTGAGTTCTTAATTAAAGGAAAGCTTTTAATCTTTTGAAATGAGTCTTACCTTTATTTTTAGACATTTGACAAATAAAGGCATTAGTGACTAAACACGATATGTCGTTCCAATAGAAAGAATGAGTGGTGCCCTTCCCTTTGTTGGCCAAATAAAACTTATTTCTTATTTCAATGCAATTCTGTTGAGAGAATCCGTCATCACTGGGTTGTGCGCCATAATTGTCAGAATGGCTTTGAGGCCAACCCGGGAACCAGTCTTTAAAATTAATTATTCAATTATCAGTCAATACATTGAATTCACATTAAAACAAGTCTTTCAGAAATTTATATTTAATTATGAGGTGTTTATTGAAAATATCAATCGTTAAAGTGTAGAGGAACATCATCATCATGGTAATTAAATAAAATATAACTTCAACATCAACTAGGTTAATTTAATCGATATTTACTTCATTAGAATAAATGAAAATATATGTACACAAAACACAAATAACTTATTTTACATATAATATATTACTGACGATAATTCTCTCACTTAAAACATTTTCAACATTTATTAAGAATTTCCATATTCTTAACAAATTCTCAACAAATTCTGTACGAATTCTTCTACAAAATTGAAATTCTCTTTAATTATCCAAAAATAAAATAAGAGAAACTTTAGCTCAAATAAATAACTTCAATGGCTTTCTTTAAAACACTTTTGAGACCACTTTTATTAATTTATTGAAAAATTAAGGCATAAATAAATATAAATATTAATAAGGGATGGCCAAAGGTCTCGATCCTGAGGGGGGTATACCCTCTTCTGAGCCAAAAAACCCTCGACAGAGATAGTGCCCATAGACGCTAATGTTAAGACCTCAAAGTTCCCAGGTGGGGGGGTATTTTGAAAATTTCGATCTCTCAGGGGGGTATTCCGGAATACCCCTCCCCTTTAGCCATCCCTGATATTAATACATTTTAATCATAAACAGTCAAAGGAATCCGACT
The DNA here is from genome assembly GCA_034700165.1 of Galumnidae sp. Gr-Ori-00277. Classification (NCBI taxonomy): domain Eukaryota; kingdom Metazoa; phylum Arthropoda; class Arachnida; order Sarcoptiformes; family Galumnidae; species Galumnidae sp. Gr-Ori-00277. The sequence continues at coordinate 2,147 of JAQIXI010002125.1, forward strand.
TCAGAGCAGATCAAAGGGGGTATAATTGTGAGTTCAAATGTTATCTCATTAAAGGATCAAAAAATAAATTTTAAAGAAAATTTTGAAGTAAATTTAAAAGATAATTTTTTACTAGATCATAATCTATTGATTAGATCAATAAAATTTACCAGTTCACCAAAACCTATTATTAGACTTAAAAAGCAAAAAAGTGTCTTCAATTTTGCCATGTTTTTATTACTGACTGTTTTTATTCAGTGTATTGACCATGTTTCATCTAGCAATTGAATTGAACTGAATTTAGTCAATAAATCGAAATCCATATAAACTTTGTATAATAAATGGTTTCACTGATACTATTATTTAATCAATTGTTTGATTTTAAGAGTTTACTAAAAATTCAAATAAATTGAATATAAATGTCGTGAACTCAATGTTTGTCGAATAGTTGTTGAATAGAATTTGCATTTTATAGCACCGGTTTATCAATAATTGTGTTTACGTCGAGAGTAAAAAAGAATAACAACTTCTAAACATTATTTCTTTGTATACTTTTAATTAGAACTGTATTTCTAATAAACCAAAAACAGCGATAAAATTCATTTATTCCTAAAAATAATGGAATGAATGCAAACAATTGTTATACCAATAAATCTGATGTGTAAGCAAACGGGTCGAGCAAAAAGTCTTTTATATATTGTATGAAATAATAAAAAGAATAGGAATAAGAAGAGTATATTTTTGTTCTTTTGTTAACATTTGGTATTCATTAACTGAAAACTTATAGAAGTTTTTGTGAATTTCATATTCAATAATTTTAGAAGAATTGATGGCTCTTAAGATACTCTTAGGAACTCACAGAGAGCTGTCCAATATATTTATTAATTGAATCTTATAGAGGAAATTGGATGCACTCATCTTATTCTGCACTCCATATAAACTAAACAAAAAATATCGGTTTAATACCTTATCTAAGGAATACTTTATTTGGATAAGACTTCTATATTTGGAATTCTTTTTTTGTTGAATATTTTAATTTAGAAAAATTGGATTTTTTGAAAAAATTGTTTAACACATTTTAAATTAAATGAAAGTATATTTAATATATTTTTTACATTTTAATTGAAAGAGTAATTCAAGATTTCATAATTAAATTCTTTAATGAAGTTATTATCGATTTTAGAAAAATTTAATTCACTTTTAGTTTTCCTTAAGATTTCCTTTAATCAAGAAATTCATTTAAGAAATACTTTTTTCCTAAAATATTTTTGAAAATGTATTTTAATTATTTTAATATTAATTATTTGAGTAAATATTTTCAAAATTAACAATAAAATATATTAAAACTATTAATTTGAGTCCCTTTTAGACGAAAACAATTCTATTGATTAAAGAGTAAATATTTTTAAAATTAAATTAACTTTTCATTGTTTTGTTCATTTGATCGAATCTCATTCAAGTGAATGCAATTTCCAAACACTAAAATTTTAACCGAATTCTGTTCTTAAATCTAAAATAACAATTCTATCGTCAAATGAGATCATAAAGATTAAAGTATAAATGAGTGAATTAGTGAGTGGGCGACAGAGTGAGGGATAGAATGGGGTACATAGATGGGAGGGGGAGGGAGAGTGAGAGGGGAATGGGAGGGAGAGAGAGGGGAGAGAGAAGGAGGGAGAGGGAGAGAGAGAGAGAGAGAGATCTTAGTTATATAACATTTAATGTATACTATTATAATATTTTCTTTATAACAATTAATTTTTGATTAAAAAAATGTGCAAGTTTTAAATTCAGAAAATTGTGTTTTACGAAGTGGTCAATACTTTTTGATATTTTTATTGAGTAAAATGTAGAAAAGGCTCACAAAAACCGCACCCAATATAACGCTTTTATTTATTATTCACTAATATTTACGCTTTTCTGTAATATTAATAATGAAATGCAAAACAATATAATATTGCATTTTTTGTCAAAGTTGACAATTTAATGAGCAAGTATCATTTTACTCCTAATAAAAAACTGATAAATGTTTTTGCTATAAAAAAAACTTTATAAAAATATTTGTTTATTACTCACTGGTGTAGTGGAAAGTGTGTCCGTCCACCCACTGGTAGTTATTCTCAAATTTAGTATCACTGCCTCCGATCCAAAAGGAGTGTTCGGATAAACTTTTGTTGAAAACAAAAACATGAAAACTATGATTATATGAATAGAGAATTAGCCGAAGAGTTATTAGAAGTTCATTAAAATTGTTTAATTCACTGAAATAAGGGTATAATCAGAATCACGCGATCATAACTCATAATCAGAGAATTGAGTCCAAACATGCAAACATCTCAAAATTATTCTGACCATTATTCCAAGAGTATTCTATTTAATTAACGTTAATTTGTATGAAAATTTTGTGAGTCAGTGGTGTTGAGCCAATGGGACAGACATTAAATATTTTCACAGTTTTGCTATTATTTTGTAAACGAAATCGATATGAAAATATAGTTTTAATGTTTGCGAAAATGACTTCACTCACTGGTTGTCAATGATTTGGAGGCTATTTGTGTTGAGTTGAGATTTTGTGGACAAAATTAAATATTTTATTAGATTTTTAGTGATAAAAAGGGATAAACATTTTGTCCACGAAATTCACATTAAACTAAAATTTAAATGCAATGAAATTTCATTGAAAGTGAATTAAAAATTGTATTTTCAGTTTACTTTCAAAATATAAAATATTTAAATAATTTTTGAGCAAAAATTTCATTTTATATTAGAGTTTTACTAAAACTATGCAAATGTTTTGCATTCTCTGCATATTTGTGGACACAATTGAAACTCGTATTAAATAATTAGTAAATAACTATTGACTTATATTAGGATTTGATGCGAGTCTAATGATTTCTCGAGAGTATAAACGTCTGGAATTGCCGTGAATTAGGTGTTCGATAGGATAGGCCTTAAGTCGTGTTTAATGTTTATTACTTCTAACAGTTTATCTCTCGAGTAATAGATTATCGTTTCAATGATTGGCTCAAAATTAGCGAAAATGTGATTACGATCTGTAAAAATGTTTCCGTTTTTTCTCTCAAATCAAATGTAATTCCGTTGAGAAGATATTTCGTGTTTTATATGTTTTATTCACTTATTTATTAAATAAATATTTATTTAAGGAATTGAAGAAATTTGTTAATAATTACCTCTTGTTTTGTAGGTTTAGAAGATATTCGTCTAAAAATCTCTGGATTTTAGAAGTGGTAATTGAAATGAGGTTTGCATTTGAATCAATTTGTTTGCAATAATCCTGAGCCTCAAACCATGTCTTCTTGTGGTAAACTATTTGATAGCAGTAATCAATTGCTTTAAACCAACCCTTAGATGTTTGGCACCCCTTTTGAAGGCTTCGATAAGTTATGCAAAAACCCAAATAATTGGAGTCTATGACAGTCCTCTGATGTTCACTATTTGATGAGTGAATTCTTAAAATAATTGATGAGTTTGTGGTATAAGTAGGCATCGAAGACAAGTCTTTTTCACTCCAATTTCCACATATATTATAAACTAATCCATCAAAAGATAATTCAATAAATTGTGTTTTACAGAAGTGACCGATTGTTGGCAACGATTCCGATGTAATAACTTTTGTGAAGTTCACTTCAATCGTTTCGTCTGATTTGCCATTTATTTGAAGAAAACAGACTTCACTTTCTTTCGAATAACTGATGGAATACTTGTTTAGTGAACAATACTCTCTTTGAGTGTCCATCGCATCGATTATCACATTTGAACACATTTTGATGAACTCTATCTTAAGTCGAAAACCAAATGAATCGAAGCTATCATTTGTCAAAACAAGTCATTAACCAATTAATCGAATTTATATAATAAAAGTTAACAAATATTGTCATTAAGTACTCCAATATTTATCGATTTTAAAGTCTATTTAAAATTGTTTTGACTTTTGAATGATTTTTTTTGAAGACAAAGTGAAGAATGAAAACAAACTTTGAATCAAATATAAATTCAAAACTCATTTAATTTATTTGTCAAAATAACTCAAAACTGAGACAAAGATTGAAATGTTTCCAAATTTGAATAATTTAAGCCTCTAGTTTCATATAAATTGATTAAATTAACCTAGCACTATTCAGTTAATTAAGTTGATTTAAAATTTAATTGATGAGAATATTTTACAAACTTTATAAAAATTAATTGTCTGTTATATAAGTTAATTGACTATATTTGAGCTCAAAATTTAGGAGAAGTTATAAGTTATACTTTTATATAAAATAATTAATAGAAATAATTTGTGACATTAATATGAATATTAATATTAATATAATTCTCTTTATTTATATGAATATTTCGATTTTGAAATTAGACTAAAAAACAGTAAATTTATGTCAAATAAATAAATGGAAATTCCATTTGAATTTCTGTAGTGATTCTCATGATATGAAAACACAATTATTTTAAGTCTCTTCAATATATAAGCGATTTATAGTCAGAATAATAACTATTAAGAATCAAATCAATAGTTAGACTATATTTGCATGTAATTATTGCTCGAATACTTATTCTTTGTATTCTTGGTATTATTGGCTAATATTTCGCATTTTCATAATCTAAACAGAAATTGAGTAAAGTATCGAAGACATGCAATACAAGAGAAAACATAAAATAATCAAGATGACAAATTCTTAGTCAATTCTTAGTATGAAACATGAATTTCTATTAATTTGATAGAATTCTCAATTAAATAGTTTTTCTTTGTTAGTTATATTAATTTTGAGCACAGAATACATTTGAAATATTCTTGATAATTTTTAAAAAGAGAAGGAGAGCGACCTTTTTTTGTAGCGATCGATAGTTCAAATGCCTTAAAGTGAAGTCAATCTCTTACTTAAATCTGAAAATATTATTATTGAATAAACTGATAAGAAAATCTGTTCTTGTTCAGTTAATCACATCTGTTAAGAAAATAATTAACAATTCTATTAAAACTTTATTCTCAGCCCTCGATATATACGATGATACAATGATACCATGTATATTTATTTAAATAATTCATTAGTTAAGAAATACTCAAATCGTAATTAAATTATTTTGACTTCAAACAAATTGTGATAAATTATATTTACCACAAAAATTAGAGGAGAGGGAGAGGGAGGGAGAGAGAGAGAGAGAGAGAGAGAGAGAGAGAGAGAGAGAGAGAGAGAGAGAGAGAGAGATTTAAAAATGAAATAGATATCTTTGATACATTTTGACTGATTTGATAAAAGTTAGAGAGAATTGAAGATAGAGGTAATACATTTATCGAGTATTTGAGTTTGAGAATATTACCTTGTTTAAGCTTCGTATCATTTCCAGGTCTTTCTCGTGTGAAAAGACTAAAATTTAAATTGAAAAAACGAAAGCTGACAATCCTTAGGGAAAATCGTGTCGTAAAATATCTATTCGTAAACTTCGGGAACATAAAAGTACTTTAAACAGTTCTCATCATAAAATACACAATAAATCAAAAAAATTTGTTCATTCGTTCATTTAATGCTTTTAGTTATTTTCAGAGTTTGGAAACACATTTATTTTTCTCATATAAGAGAATTTTGGAGAAATCTTCACTTATTCATCATGGACAAATAGGCAAAATTGAGCAACAAAAATAAAATTTTAAACTTGGTTTAACTCTGAATACAGAGTATTGCTTCACATATTATTTTTGAGGCATTGATTTATTTAGACTTTGATTGAAATGCATTGAAAATCTCAAAAAAAGAGGATTAGATATCAACTAAAGGTATACGAAATGTCATTCAAAAGGATTTGAAAAGTTGTGCCAAATTTAAATTATGCAAAATAAGTGTTATTTTATTAAATATAGTCAAAAAAGACCATGCTCTCTTTATGTATATCTGGGCTTAATTTCTCACAAATTTAATTCTAAACTTTATTGAGCAAGCTTAATTTTTAAAGAAATAAATATGTCATATGTTTATTGCGTTAAAATTTTAGTAAACAGGTGTTGCAACATTTCACAACAAGCACATTTATCAAAGAATTTTCTAATGAAGTTAAGAATAAGTACGTCCCCTAAAATAAGTAAGAAATATAACTTTTTGTGCAATAAATCAGAGATAAAAGTGTAGCGCAGATATGCTCTGATCCACGTCTTTGTCAGTCGACAATATTTTTGCTAAAATTAACGAAAATAAGAAAATATTTATCACAAAATAATAAATGTATCGAAAGAATAGAAGTTTGTGAAAGTTGTGACGGTATAAATCCTAAACACATGAATTACCCGAAACACTTAATTATACTTAATCTCCACTTCTATTCCAGTTTTGTTTCTATTGTAGTAAAAACAATAGAAGTTTAAGAAAAAGAAAGAAATCAATTCTTTGTGTTTTCTAAGATTAGGGTTGAGTTGAGTTGAATTCTTAGACAATATTTGTTTTGCAGGTATAGTACCGATTAATGAAAGGTAAAAACTAACCTCAAGTGATGTTCGATATTAAACTGAAAGGTTAGCGAACTATTAAACGAAATGATTTGCTTTTGTGAGACGAGATCCGAATCGTTGGCCGTCTGTCCGCATAATTTCAATACCCGGCTCTGTGTTGGAGTCACTGGAGTGAAGGAAAGATGATTTTTGCAGTTTGAGTGGCCGTCTATTTGCTGCGGGATATTTAACTCGAGGATAGTTATCAAAATTCTGTAGTCTTCGGGAGCTCTGATGGTATTAATGCAATAAACGCTTTGATTGTTAACATAACTTATAATTAGATCAGTTTGAGTGAGGGTCACATTACAATTACTGTCCACTGATTTAATTTTATCGCATAAAATGCTACCAATTATTACGATTAAAACCAAATAAACTTTCATTAAATCGATGAACATTTCTAGAGGTGTTAATTAATCAAGGTACATCTTAGAAGTTTTGTCGTTTGCATCAAAAAATCGAAGAATTTTATTGATTTCAGATAAGGTTTTTCTGCAAAAATTTAATTGAATTTGAATTTGTTTCGAGTGTTTGAATAAATATGTTTTAACTAAATATTGATAACAAAATGAGCCGTCATTTGATTAGACCTTGATCAAATTGATGAGATTTGCAAAAAAGCAATTATTATTAAACTTTTAACGAATTAATATATTATTTTATTAAAAATGAGATGATTTGCATAAATATTTGGTTCATTGCTGTGAATGCAATGTTTGTTAGGAATGAGTGAAGTGATTGGAAACACCAAAAGAATGAATATTATCGTCACTTGAAAGACACTTTCACTCATAGCACTCACTCATAGCATTCGTTGCACAACAGTTGTCGGAAAGGCATCGTATGGTTGGCTTTCGTACACAAATGCATTTATTGTGACTACAATACTAACTGTTCTACTAATAGACATACAGACATACAGGTATACAAAAATGCAATTCAGAGGAGTAGTGTCTCTGATATATCGCTAGACATTAACGTTTCACTACTATTTGGTTTTGCGATATGACTGCAGTGCGAGAAACCTATCCAGTGGTACAGTAGTGTTGGGCATAATCACAGATAAGCTAAGGTGTATGTATGTGTTTGTGCCGTTCCTGTGCTTCTGGAGTTGCGCTCAAACTTTTCATGATATAAAGGTCTCCGTTAATATTGATTTACTTTTAGTTTTTATGATCTCATCGTTCAGACGTTATTACACTCAAAAAACTTTATTTTTCGCTTAACTGAACATATTTTCCAACGTTTTTGTAGTCAATGTTTTATACAAACAATAATAAATTCCAAATCATTTTCATTGGATTTTAAAATATTTGTAATTTTTATAAATCAATCGATAACTCATGAATTCTTAATCAAAATACAACTTATATGCGCTACAAGTAATTGATCTAGGACTTTAGGCTATTCACTCCTTTTAAGGGAAGGCGAGAGAAAACATTTTTAATTCCTCTTGCTCAATCGAGAAATTTAGCAAAATCCTACCTAGATTAAAAAATCGGTAGATTCTATTAAAATTTTTGGTGATTTTTGAGAGAAAATTATAAATTTTTAAAAAATTTTGGCTTAAAATCTGTGAATTCAAAAATAAAAAGGAGTTTTTAGGATTTAAAACATACCTATTTTGAAGACCAAAAAATAGTGTTTTTGTGGTGAAATTCCTAAAATTTTTCATTTTATTTCATTATTTTTAAACAAAATATTATAAAAATTAAAAAAATAGCCAAAAAACTTCTAAAATACAAACAATATTTATTTATAAACCATTTGTATTCCCTTCTCAAACCTCGATTTGAAACTCTCGATCATTTAGTGAAATACAAGAGTAGTCTCTTTTTGTTAATTTTGTATTTTTCTTAAAAAAGTTTCGACGATAAGTTTATTTACTATAAATACTTAAATTAAAAACATTTAAAAATTTCAATTATTATCTCTTTTTGTGATTCAGAGAAAGTTATAATTTATTGTTAAAAATATTATATTCTTAATGGTTAAAAATACTAAAATAGGTTATAAAATTAACCTTTATCATTTAGACAAAGTTTTTATTTATGCATTATTTTATATTGATCATTTTGGAAAGGGTTTGTATAAAAAATGAAACAAAGAAACTTGATAAGCTTAATTTTAAATCAGTAAAACAAAAATTTTAAAATTTTGTTTATAATTAAAAATGAATTTTCAATTTGTTGTTTAAAAGTAAAGAATTTGAAAATAATATTTAAACTTTAAATATTATAATTTGATTAAAAGTTTAACCAAATAATCACCTAGACTAATTTTAGGGATAATAAATGTTAATGAATGCTAATTATGTAGTTTTTCACTACATTTACGCAGTAGGTGTAGTATATAGTTTCGTTTTACACCCACCCGCTTTTTGCTTGCAACGGGGATACCATCTATGGGATTTAAAGGGTAAGTTTTAGTCTTTTTGATAGTAACGGAGAGGCCCATTCTTCTGATATTAACGGGAGGGGAAAGGGAGGCTTTTTACTAGTAACGAAAGAATATTTCTTTAAATATTAACGGTTAATATATAGCC
>JAQIXI010002126.1:0-11165 GCA_034700165.1 Galumnidae sp. Gr-Ori-00277
AAATATTTTTTTCTTAGGGCTTCCAAGGTATTTCAATATGCTTTTCACTTTGAACTATGATTTTGGCGACAGTGATATTAGCGGAATATTGTATATCTATGACAGGCAATACTAGTTGTGTGAAAAGCAAATACATATACTAAATATTACTCCGTAAAATGCCTAAAATTGATAATAAATTTTAATAAATTACTGTTGATATCATATTCTCCTCTCAAACAAATAATTATTAGTCCAGACTGAGAGTGGATTCACTCTTATGTGAAGAAGGAAATTATATTCATTCTGTTACATTCATTTTTATAGGATTAATAATAAAACCACAAAACAACTAGTGCTTGTCCATCGATGTAATATTTAGTTTTTTCAATTTCAGAGTGGAGGAATTTAGCCAATTTTCAGATCCCAAAGGAGGTATTCCAGAATACCTAATATATGAACTTGGCAAATTCAAGGTTTTAATCAATTATCAAATCCTATTTTTTATACTGAAAAACTCATGAAAATTAGTTTTATCTAAATATTTGATAAAATTTTGATAAAAGCATTTAATTTTATCGCTTTATATGAAAAAGAGGCCATTATTCTCACGATTTTACTCAATCAACGAAAAAATTTACAAAAACAGCCCAATTGGGAGCACAGAATAATATGAGTCCAAATTCAGCTAGATAAGCACTAAGAAAAATCAACTTCTTGGGTCTCATTAAGGAAACCTCTTCTAAATTAGTTAAATTTTAATTAATAATTAGTATTTGTTTTGAAATATAGTTTATAACTAAATTTACAAAGTAAAGGTAGTATATAGAGTCGTCTTTCGTTTACACACAAATATTTTTATTTCTTTTTTTGAAAATGAAACTTAAAAAAACAAATTTCTTTTTAATTGGAAACCTTAATATATAATTTCAAATTAAAACTTTTATATAAACTAAGAATTTAAGAATCAATTTAAGATTATTCATAATGTAATTTTTAGTGAAGAAATTTCCAGAAAATCTTTTATTGGGATTAATGAAAGTTTTTTCACAAAACCTTTCAAAAAAAATTCTTAAAATATTTTTTAATTAATTTATGTAAATTATTATATCGAAAAACGAGAATAATCCTATTTAATATTTTTACAATTTGTCAATAAATTGAATCAATTTATGAAACTTATTGACAGTTTATAAATAAACTTTGATCATTTATTAAACAAAACAAACCAAAGAAAATTCTTATATATAAAATAGAATTTAAATATTTTAACATATAAACTGATCAATTCACTTTTGTATAATATTTTTTGACGTATCATTATTTCAATTATTTTGGAAAAAAAAGTTGTTCATTGAATTGAAATTTATTATAAAAACTGTAATTTAAATTTTTTAATCAGAAATTTTTTTATTAAAATTTTATTTATGAATGTTTGCCTGAAATTTTTAAAAATCATTTTATAATTAATGTAAATAATTTTTAATTTTGCTTGGTATTTAAAATTAATGGAAATTTAAAAAATAGAACAAGTTTTAAACCAAAAAGTTGCGGTTAATAATTTTTTATGTAAATTAATCTTTGATGCATTCAATATAGGATAGGTTATTTGCTTTAACGTCTTTGTATTTAAAAAGAACATGAAATGGATTAACTTTTAATTTATTAAGACTTTAATAAATAAAAATTAATAAAAAATACTCTCTCCTTTTCTTAAAAGACATCCAATAGTTGTTTAAAAAGATCTGTCGGGTCAATATTTGAGGACATAATAATATGAGCAGCTCTTTATTTAAGTCTTTTAATTCCGTTGAGATGGCCAAGATATGGCTATAAATTTATATTCGTTAATTGATTATTGGTTGAATAAATTTATAAATTGTATTTATGACATTTTGTGACATAAAATAACGAATTCGCTATAAACGGTTTACTCTTCTAGAGATTTTATCACAAATAAAATAAAAATTAATATTTAAAAGATAACTTTTTGTCAAAAATGATTTCTAAAAAAATGAATTTTATAACAATGTAAAAACAAAAAATTAATAGGAAAATTTTTTTTCGGAACCTCCGTCCACTAATATCTATCTGAATTTTTTGGTATATTTTAAAATTATTTAATGTTTAAATTACAGTCTCTTACCAAGCCTATTTTCTAAAATTTCTTTGATAAAAGAAGTTTGTTTAAACTGTATTAAATTTTGCTATACATTAATAAAGTATGCAAAGCAAGTAAAATGATCAATATTTTTTTTGGCTAATTTTATTTTTAAAATTCTTATAAATTTATAATTTATAACTAAATTTATTAATCAAATACTTATTTATAAGTCTGTAATTTAATCAATAAAATATTAGGGCATTCAAAAAAATTGTTCCCTCGGAAATCGTGGATATCTCCTAAACGGCTGTATATATTCAATTGCGGTAAAAACAATTATTAACAACTACTCAATTGTGACCTAGCCCAATAAAAATTATTTTCAAAAAATTACGTGATCTTTGATATTTCGGCACATTTGCAAAGGTCATAGTCAGAGGTCAAACCTGACAAGATACAGAAGGTTTAGTAATTGGATTTTATAAAAGAAAGATTGAAGTTTAATATGCCACCAAATTCATTTAAATCAGTTAAGAAACAGAAGACTTGTGGTAGATTTAATATTGGTGTATAATGGGAAAATTTCCCTTGAAAACCATTATAAAAATTTTGATTCGTTGATATCTGAGATATTTGATGGTATTTCACTAAAGGTCAACAAGTGTAACAATTTTGTTGTTATGAACATTTTGATCATACAAATTTTAAAATAATTATAAATTTTTAACTTTTCTATACTTGCGTCTGGAAACTTTATTATTGATCTAATCAAAATATGACCAGCAACAAAATTACTTCACTTGATGTCCTTTAGTGAAATATCATAAAATATTTCAGATATCAAACGATCAAAGTTTTTAAATTGGTTTGAAATAAAAATTTTTACTAATACACCGATATTTAATCTTACACAGATTTTTTGTTTTTAAACCGATTTCAATGATTTTAGGCCATACTAAACTACAATATTTCCTCTAATATATCCAATTACTAAATCAGAAATATACTGTAATGTTTATCCTGTGACCATGACCTTTGCAAATGTTCCGAAATATCAAAGATCACGTGATTTTTTGAAAATAATTTTTATTGGGCTAGGTCACAATTGAGTAGTTGTTAATAATTGTTTTTACCGCAGTTGAATATATACAACCGTTTAGGAGATATCCACGATTTCCGAGGGAACAATTTTTTTGAATGCCCTAATAAATATAATATTTTCAAATTAAAAGTATTTTCCTTGCGATATAAAGATAAATACATAAAACAAGTATATATATATTTTATTTTATTTAGCATTATTATAAAATATTTATGAAATAATTAACAAATAGTTTTTTTTGTAAAAATAATGTAATTTTATTGTGTTTCAATATTTTAATTTAATAAAACATCAAGAATAGTAATGGCAAAAGTTGTCGTCCCGGGTATATTTGACAAAAAATCCTTTCATTAGCAAAAAAAAGCCTAAACAGATATAATTCTTATGCATTGATGCAAATGTTGAGATTTCAAAGTTTCCAAGGGGGGTGTTTTACTAATTTTGCTCTCAGGGGTTATTCAGGAAGGCACCCCTGATTAAGATATAAAATATTAAATAAGAGAAATTTATCTAAGATTTTAAATAAGATTTTAAAAATTTTAAAACGAAATTATTGAAAATAATACATTGAAAGTTTAAAATTTTTACGTAAAAAAAGCAAGTGAATCCTTTCCACCACTTGTTTTTTCGTTAATTTTGGTATATTTTATAATATAAAATTTGAATTACAGTTCTTATCAAAACTTATTTAATAACCTTTTTTTTATTCAAAGTAGCATGGCTGATCCTCTGCTTATATAAGTGTAAACTTGCAACCGGGATTTTTTATACGCATTTGATGGAGGACATCAAGCTGAACTCAATTATGTAAAAATATTTTCAATAACTTATATGGTTCAGCCGCTAGAGGGGGTCAAAATCAGAAAATAAAAATCAATATATTATATGTCTTTGGACTTAAATGCGCATGCTGATTCGAATGCTGTTATCCAAAATGTTCTATCATTGATAGTTTTTGAAATAGAAATATTCCAAGACTTTAACTCCAATTTTTAGATATAGTTTTTTTACATAATTGATGAATTAGACTGCTATTGATTTTTGATGAAGAATAACAATTGATGAAAATTAAAAATTCAAAAGTTGAAATTTTTGAAGACCAGACTAATTTTTGATCGGTTATTAAAAAAACAAGTATATTTCAAAAAGTTTTGTCGCGAGAGATAATGACCTATTCCATTCGATTCAGAATGCTTGATTTAGTGGGATACATATCTCAAAAGGAAAAAATTGATAGTTGGAAATTCATACTTTGACGGGTGTGTGGGTGCAAAACAAATACATATACTACATGTCACTTCGTAAATGTAGTGAAAAACTATGTTAATTTTTATATCACTGTTTTTCGGCCCACCACACCTAAAAAATCTTATGGATAAGAAGTGATGGTCTTTCGGTCTACCACAATTAAAAATTTTATTGTTAAGAAGTGATGGTCTTTCGGCCCACCACACCTAAAAAATCTTATAGATAAGAAGTAGTGGTCCTTATGCCTATAAAACATAGCAACAAAACAAGGTTTACTAAAATAGGGTAATATGTTACCAGTTAATATTCTAAGAATTAATTTCCTTTTACTTGTAAAAGGCCTCTAGGCCCCTCAATTACTAATAAAAAGAATGGTCTCTAGAGAGCAACAAATCCTGTCCCTCCATTAAGCTCCTAGCATAAGCTTATATTTTACCCGTTAATATTCATGATGTGGGGACGATTCTATATACTACATTAATACTCCGTAAATGTAGTGAAAAATTCCATGGAAACTTTTGAATTATATGAAAAAATTTGTATATAATTTAGTCAATAAATTTTATGAAACTTGTCTTAGAATTTGTCATTGAATTCTATCAAATCATGAAACTTAAATACAACTTTTAATATATTGATTTAATTATTCTTTTGATTATATTATTTTCTTAAAATCTATTTAAACTTAAATTCACTTGCTTATTTCTTATAAAATAAATTAGAATAATTCAAAGCTCAACCTTAACTCCAAAAAAGGAGTCCCTTCCATTGAAAGGAATAAAGGATTCCCTTTCCCTTTAAGGGAATTTTAAGGGAAAATGAAAGAGATATTTTTTATGGGAAGAGAATTATTTTGATTTGTAATTTCCCTTAAAAATCCCTTGTAAAAGGATTTCAAGCTAAATAAAGTTGGACAGCTAGAAAAATATTGGGGTTTTTCTTATCATTTTTAAATTTATAATTATGGCCGCAAAATAAAAAATTATTGATAATTATTTTAGTGATAATTCTTATGAAATGATTTGACTTTAATTAACTAAAAATAATTTAATAAAAATAATTTCAAAAAATTATAAAATATATGCCAGTTAAAACTGATTAACATTTTAAGAGAATGTATTAAAATTTTGTTAAATGTTTGACTTGTTTTACATAAATTTTTCGTGGAAATTCCAATTTTATATTCTAAGAATTTGTGGACAATATGTCATTTTATATAAAATTTAATTGAACCTTTTAAAATTTAACAAGGTATTCTTTTGTAATTGTATTTAATAAAATTTATTAAATATATAAAAAAGTACTGTAAAATTTAACTTTAAATAATTATAAAATAAATCCAAAACTTCAAAATAAAATTATGGTTTCTGTGAAGCTAAAGAATATTTTGTGTATTTTAAAGTTTAAATTTAAAACTTTTTTACAAATTTTAATAACATTTAGTAAATTTGTTGCCCCAAATATGATGTACAAGCAACAATTTGAAAAAAATGAAATGATTGAAAAACACTTTTAAATAAAAATAAAATTTTATTGATTTTAAGTTCAAAGACAAAGAAAAGGATTGCAGAATGTGTGAGCTGTTGAGTGTGAGATTTCTGAGACAATAATTGAAACAAAGGAGTGTAATAGAAAAGTGGTATTAAAATCATCGGAATAGTTTCCAAAATTTAATGTGAATTGACATAAATGAAAACTTTCTGTCATTAAAATTTCTGATGGGTGACAATTTAAAAATTTAATTTTAATAAATTATGAACATATAATACAAATTGAATTATATATTTTAAAATATGTTCGCTTAATTTAAAATTTTATATTTGCTTTTGATTCTATTCATTTAGTTTATGTGATTATAAAAATTCTGATAGCTATTTGGAAAATAATTTTTTTAAACGATTTGATCAATTAATTGCTCAAAAATAATTCATATTAGTTTTATTGCATAATAAATAATTATTATTATGATATAATTTCAGGTTTTGAATAAATAAATTTATCATGTAATAAATTTTTGAAAATAATTTTAATAATATTTATAAAATTATTTTATTTAAAATAATTAATGTTCAAAAGCAATACAATTTAAAATTTTAAAATTTGTAATTAATTTGTATCAATTAATAAAACTTATTTACAGTTTATAAATGAATCTCATAATTTATGCAAAAGTTTTTTACAAAATATTATGGGCAATTCAGATAAACTAATTAGCTTTTATTTATTTCCATATTTTTATAAACTATACGATATATAAACCTTTTTTAATTAACTAGATACTTAGATGCGAGTGAATTTAAACTTGCAACATCAAAACATTAATTTCGCATAGATCTTAAACATGAGTCACTTCCCAATTGACTCTTTGAATATCTGTTCTAAATAATGTTTGAATAAATGTTTCTAAACATTTTATCATCTTTCAATAAATTTAACCCAGATAAATACAAATTTAAAATAAAGATTTAAAATAAAAATTTCAAATATTGTATGCGCCCAAATAAATATTTTGATATTATTGGCATATTTTAAAATTATATAAAGTATGAATTACAGTTTCAGGACATTTTCAATATGTTAAATTTATTATTGGTAATATAAAGCAGGGACCTCCAAGGAGTACATTTGAGAGTACATTAATACTTTAGACTCCAGCGTAATAAATTTTGAACTTTGGCAAGATGAGTAGCAATACTTACTCTCAATGAAAGGTTCAAAATAATTTTCAACTAATGAATAAACTCATATAAAATCAATTGAGATTTTACTTAAAATTGGTTTAGTCATTCGAATTGATCATTGCTACTCATCTTGCTTAAGTTCAAAATTTATCTTTATTTTGAAAGCTTTTTAGAGGAATCTTTCAAAGATTTTGACCATGGTTTTTTATCCTTTAAAATGGTCATAAGCCAATTTTGATTTCAGATTCGGAATCATTTTGAAGTAAAGAATTTAACCATGGTAGTTATTTTATGAAATTCCATCGGCCGTTCCGAATACTTTCCTGGTAAACGAAAAGCAAATATACCAAAATTTTTAATCAACTTTATAAACTTTAAATTATTTTAAATAAAAAATCAATAAAATGTTTTTGAATTTAAATTACCAAGATTAAGATGCAGAAAAGTAATAAAAAATTCTCACGTAATAATATTAATTTGAAGTTTTTAGTAAATTTTATAAATATTTAAAATAAAATGTACAGTTTATTAACACGCAAATCACTATTAACATGGTTGAAATCTACAGTATGATTACAGATTTATAATCAATTATATCGTCCTATTAAGATATTCCGAATAGTGTATTTCAAATATTATTCACCTCGATTTTATTTACATCTTTATTAGAAAATTTACTTTTATATAACTAGTTTTTTTTGGATAAGGCCACAGTTAGTGTTGCCCCACAGTTAGTAATAACTCAATCACAGTGTTTACACCAACATGAATTTTCTTCTAGGGATAAGAGGTAGTTTGATAATTTTTCATTTTTTAACGCTAGAGGGCGCTTTGGCGCTCCCACTTAATACAAGGTTAAAGGGTCGTATACCCTTCTATAAGCGAAAAATTTGACTTCAATAGCCCTTATGGTTTCAAAAGATATGAAACTTTTTCTGTTAAAATCGATTTTTCGACATTTTCGATATAATCACGTGATTGGATACAACCTTTTGATACTTTAAAATTTAAGTTATAGTGAGCAGTATATAATGGTTTTGGTATCAATTTATTTGCTTTTATAATTTAGGAGAAAATGAGGTTCAAAAATTTTCCCGTCAAAACAGTTTACGCCCTCTGGTGCCTCTCCTGATGTAATGAGCGAGTTTAACTAAAAGACGTTCCTATCCTACTTTTGAAATGTCTATCGATTGGCATTAGAATTTCTGAGGTAGCGAAAAATCCCTACTTTTCAGAGATTATTTCTATACTAACTGTTGACAAACATAATAAATCAAATTCCAAAACAGTAACTCAATCATTGAAATAATCTTATGTATGTCAAATTTTATATTTTTATATACTTGAAAGACGCAAATCCCGTTAGTTTTATTTTGGTATTGAAAAATGTTCCAATTTTGTTCCATATTATTTATCACCCTTAAACACTAATACTCAAAGATTTAACCCATTAATAACTATGTTAATATTAATATTTCACCTTTCCAATACGTTGTATCATTTTCAAACCTTTATTATGACTAAAAAGCAGTGACAAATGGATATGAATATTGTCTATAAAATATTATTTTGGTTTGGGTATCTGACGAAAATTATAAGCTGTCAAACAATTTCATAATTTGATAAAATTTAATAAAAATTTTTAACTTTATAATTGGAAACAATTTATGTAATTTATTTTTGTTTAAATTAGCATAATAAATTCTGTGATTTTTCTTGGAACATGTACACTCTTGCCCAAAAGTATTTGAGTTTCAGTAAAAAATAAACTTATAATTGATTTCGTTTGCCTAAATTAAATTTTTAATATCTATTACCTAAATTATATTATAATATAAAACTTACTTATAGTTTATAATATAATTTCTAAAAAATATTTAATTCCATTTTAAGATACTATTAAATATTTCTTTTATAAACATTCTTTTAAACAAATTAAATAAAATGAAATAATTTTAATCTAACAATGAAATCAGTTTACAAAGGTAATAAATATGAATAAAAAATTTTAAATATAATTACCCTTGGAATATCAATAATTAATTTAACCTATTGAAAATTTAATAAAACCATAATAAAAACATCAAACAATTTTCCTAAAACTTTAAAAATATTTTTGGGCTAAAAACCCTTTTGCGTAAATTTTGCCCCGCACACCGTAAATTACAAAAGAGTTTTGCATGAATTAAGCATCAGTTGCATATCACTAATTTAGAGTATTTATTTTCAAAAATAAATAATTTCTTAGCTCAATGTTTAATTAAAATTTCCTTTAAAATCTTTTATTATGAGAATTTGTTAAAACTGTAATTACAACTTTAAACATTTTTTTTTATATATACTTAAAAACTTTTTTAAAAATTTATGGATCAGATGACTCAGTAATTTTTTTAATGAAGTTGTTTTTGATAATTTTTTAATCTGAAATCCAAATTTGAGTTTGAATAGATTTATTGAAAATACGTTAATAATTTCAAAAAAATATTTTTGAAGCAACATTTTGAGTATTGAAGTTCAAAATAAATTTTATAATGGAAAAGTTTCCGATTACAGATAATCAAATTTGCTTTAATCACAAAGATCTTATTAAATAGGTTTTAGTGAAAACTGTAATTTAAACTTTGAATAATTTTAAAATAAATCAAAATATAAAACAAATATTATTGGATAGGGGCGAAGTTTTGTTTTTTTCCGATTTACAACTTTAAACTTTTAAAGATTTATAACTAAATTATAAAAATTCTTTTGAGTAAATTTTAAATAAGCTGTTCTTTAAAATTTTTTAAAACTTGGCTCTCATTTATTGGTAGTTTAAATTATTATTCTAAATTTATTTAGAGCAGGGATGTTTAAAGGGTCAATTTTGTAGAAATTTATTCTTTAAACTTTAACATTGTTTTGTTGTTTCAAGTTTATATTCATTTACACATAACACTATCTAGTTATTTATCAAAAGTTTATATATTTTAAAATAATATTATTAAAATATAAGACATTAATTATTTTTTCTGAATTGTCCATCATAATTTGCAAATACCTTGAATAAATTATTACGGCTGTATTAGAGAAAATATTAGTTCAAAATCGCTGATTTATTGAATTAAATTTGAAAATAAAATTGGATAAAGACAATTTCATCTTTCACAATTTGTTTAAAGTTACTTTAATCAAAAGAATTTCATTAAAATGGTTTTATTAAGAACTGTAATTTTAACTTTGAATAATTTTATAATAAACCAAAACATTAAGAAAATATTTTTGACATCTATTGAAAGTATTTTGATTTTACTATTTTTGAAATATTAAAAAATTTATTTTTTTAATTCATTTAAAATTTTATAATTAGTAAAATATTAAATAAATTTCAGATACAGTTCATAATCAAATTCAAAAATAAATATTTGTTATAAATGAGATTTAATTAAAATAAATTTAAGTAAGTAAATAAATTTTTAATTAAATTTATTTGTGTTTTGACTATTAATTGGAGGAATTAAATGATAGGCAAGTTTCAATAACAATTACTAAATCTAATATAAGCTTGTTTTTAGATGCAATGTGCCAAAAAACTACCACTTCTAGTCTATAAAACATTCTTAAGAATGGTGTGCTTTATGAACACCACTTCTTATCCATAAGACATTTTTAGGTGAGGTGGGCCGAAAGACCACCATTTCCTGTCCATCATAAAAGTTTTTTAAACATTCTTCAAACTTTGTTCAGAGGATAAAATTTAAAACTAATTTCTTTTAATCAGAGCTTTAATCAAATGAATATATTAAATATGTTTTGTAAGAACTGTAATTCTGACTTTAAATAATTTTAAAAATCGCCGTAAATACAATCCAAGGTAGTTTTTAGGTGCTTTTCTCATGAATATATGCAGTACAGTCATATTTAACATATTTTCTATGAATTATAGGTAGTAAATAAAAATTGCCAAAAACGGATTTTATATTATTTAATATGATTTAAAGTACTCTTCGGAAGATCAAATTTTGTTGTTAGAATTTGATAAAATTTGGCATGCTAATAGAGCTGATGTTAGGTA
>JAQIXI010002127.1:0-11165 GCA_034700165.1 Galumnidae sp. Gr-Ori-00277
ATACATTAGAACTTTAGAATCTTATTAAAAATTACTGTAAATGTAGTGATTATGGCTTTGGCTTCAAACCTTGTTTTAATTATTTTAAACTGCTTAACCGATTTTAATTCTGTAAACGGTATATGAATTAGTACAAGTTGATATCTTTATAATACTTACTCGAAATTTTAATTTCATTAAAGAATCTCTATTTGATAATTCATTGAATTCAAAGCTAAAGTTTAATGATCTTGCAATATATAACATTAAATTGCATTGAACACCAATACAATGAGTTTTATTTAATAAACTAATCCAAGGAAGTGCTGACCTAACCATATATTCTATATTAGTATCCATATTATAAATAAAAAGTAAACCAGTAAAAATACAAATAAAAAATTTAGAAAATAATTGGTAAAAGAAAAAAAAAGTCTATTTTAAATTACTACTTGCTAATTAAGTATACATGCATGAAAATTTTTTTTTAAAATTAAATTTAATTGCAAAATATTTTATTTTAATTGCATCAAACACATATTGCTACAAAATAAATTTTAAGATACAAATTATAAATAAAAATATTCTACAAATTAAATAATTAAAATTATTATAATAATTAGAAGATTAAAATAATTATAATAATTTTGATAATTAAACGATTAAAATAATTATATATTTTGAATAATAATTTTAAAATATTTTACACTTTATTTTTTAGCGATGTTTTGGAAAGCATCCATATGAATTTGAACTATAAATAATTTAAATTAAACTAGATTTTAAATAAACTATTAATATATAAAATTTAATTATTAATTTTATAAAATAATAAAGTTTAAGGGCCAAGCCACAATCATTGCATTAAAGAAAATTTATAAAAATGATTAACCCTCATCATATAATCGAATGCGTTTATAAATATTCTTAATATTTTCTATAATAACTTTCATTTATATCAAAAACATGATTAAAATTTTTTAATTAAAACTATTTAATATTTTTAATTTATTTTTAATAGAAACATTTAAAATGCAAACTCCAATTAGAACAATTTTTTTGCTAGCCACTTTTGATCAAAATCAAAGTAAAAGCGTAAAAAGGAAACAAATATGAAAAAATGATTTCATAAAAATACTTAATATTGATTAATTTACAAATACATATACTACATATCACTTGGTATATGTAGTGAAAAATTAATTTTGGTTTAAAATAAAAAGTAGATGAAAATGTTATTTATTGATAATTTTGAAACGAAATATTTATTTAAAATTAATAAAATGTATTCAATTTTATGTTATTTATATGTTGGAAAAACAACAATAAAGAAAAATTTTTTAAAATAAAATATTCCCAATTTAATATTATATTAAACTATGAATTCATTTTAACATTTAAAAATATACCATGAATGATAAGTATTGGTATAATTCCAATAAAATTAAATTAATAAAATTGATTATATTATTTGAAATTTTTATATAAAATGACAGTTTGTTAAAAAATAATTTTTAAAAATAAAAATGGCGTAATTATAAATACATCAAAGACAAAATAGCTTTTTTAATAGAACAATTCCTCATTTATATTAAACTTTACTTTCATTATACAATGAATAACCGATCTAATGAACTGACGGATGTTATGAACTATTTTTGTTTTCCCGACAATTTCATAACAACGGCCTTCCATTGTAATTAAAAATTTAATATAAGCGAAAAGTGTTGAATAGTCCAATAAAATTATTTTTAGAAAATTGATTATATTGTTTGAAAGTTTTATATTAAATTATAGTTTATTATAAATTAATTTTTAAAAATAAAAATTGATAGTTTAAAAAGCACAAAAGATAAATTCTATTAGGAAAATTATTGGGATACACAAGTTGTTTTGCCTTTCTAAATTATAATTTTAAGCAAGATATAATAATAAATTTTTACTGAATAATAACAAAATAAGAAAATAATTTGACCCTGATACATAAACATATTCATAAAACTCATAGCTTTTCAAAGGAAAAACATCAAAACAATAGAATCCGATTTCAGGTCCGTTCAGTTTCTCAATAAAATTGTCCTACAATTTCTTTAACTCATTGGAATATTTCTACCAATTATTGAATAGAGTTCGTTATATGAATTATGAGTAATGTGCTGACCCAAGTGCTGATCCAATTTAAACCCAAATACAGACAAAAAAGACGAGTTCAAATGTTATTCTCTTGACTGTAGTCGTATTTCTCTTATGTGTGAAAAATAACAATTGAAATCAATGGTTACGATATAATAGAAAATGATTATAATCACTAAGAAAAAGTGGTCAAATTTTTTGGTCAGAATTTCGACATAATTGTGTTAATGGATTGAATACATTTAATAATCCATTGTTTGATAATTGGATATTTAAGTCAATACTTTTGTTAATTTCACTGAATTTAAGTTTGATATAAGTGGATGAAAACCACAAGAATTCTATAAAAAACATAAGTAAAGGATTGTTGAACCCAAATCCTAAAGATAATTTTAGAAAAAATTATGCCAGAAATGTATTTTTGAAAAAAACAACCACCCATTCGCCATTTTTTTATTCTGAATGATTCTGAATAGCTTTATAGATTCTTTATACATAAGTTACAGTTTATAAAAATTTGAGAAAATATTTAAAATAGGTTAGTTTCAACTTAATAAAAATTGAATATCAAATAACTTTATATGTAGTTAAAAGCAAAATTTTTATAATTTTTAAAATCCAGAGCTGAGTTTTTATTTTATTTTAATAAATTATGTGCCTTCAATTATTAATGTTTATTATTTCTTTTATTTTAAATTATATGGTTAATTTTTTATAAAGAATTAAAACACGGATTTAAATGTTTTAACTATTTAATTAATAAAAAAATTTCATAATAAAATCTAAAAAAAATTATCGAAAAAACGAATAAAATCAACTAAAAATGAGAAAAAGAGCTGTAAATAAAAATAAAAACAACAGAAAACATAATAGAAATGCATTAATGAATTGAATTTGTATACTTGAATTTTTATTGATTTCAATATTTCAAATTTATATAGTTTGTAAAAAAACTTAGAAAAATTCTTTTTTTCTCAATAATTCTTAGTTTTTAAATTAATTCATATAAATTATGTTAAGTTTTACTGTATTCAAAAATATTTTTACAAATTAATTAGGGTTATTTTTGATAAATCAAAATTTAATAATGTTCTAGTCATCCGTTTTTTTCATGCTTATAGTTATTTAGCTAAATTAATTATCTTGTTAATGTTAAAACTATGATTGAGTCTATTCAACAAATTTAGTTTTTGCAAAAACAAGTCTATCATTATTTCAGTAGAACAAACTTGTATAGAACAAGGTAAAATTTCTTCGTTACCAGAATTATTTAATACACATTCATTTTAAAATTAAGTCTACTTTAATTCCAAGTGATTTAAAGAATACAATGTATCCATTAACGTATTAATTATCTTACCTTAGAATAATGATTTAATTGTAAAAGTTAGAAGATTTTTGGAAATATTCCCCCATTTTATTTTGTTTACAGTATATCATCTGTTACTACTTCATATAAACTGTAAAAAGTATATAAATTTTCATTTAAATTACATCAGAATGCGATTAATAATAATTGGTCGTAATTTTATTTTTGAATTTATTCAATAAAATCGGCCGCACACCCTTTTTACAATGACTGTATATAGTAATCCACATTAAAACCTATAAGATTTTTATTTTGTTATTAATTTTTAATTATTTTTATTGTCAATTACTGAATTTTAGTTTGAGATAAGTGGGTGAGAACCACAACAAATCTATATCAAACCAAAGTAAAAGATTTTTGGACCCAAACCATAATGATATTAATTTTAAAAAATTTATATAAGAAATGAATTTTTGGAAACAGCTGCCAATATCCACTTTATAATTTTGAATAATTGTGAATAACTTTATAGATTCTTTATAAATAAGTTATAGTTTGTAAAAATTTATTTATTCATAAAAATTTAATGAAAAAATATTTTATTAGGTTTACATTGAAAAATGATAATTATTTTATTTTAAATCAACAAATTGAATTTACGCAAAAACAATTCTATTAAATTTAATTAGCAAACATTATGCCAAACATTTTGTTTAAAAACCAATTTTGATTTCACTGAGATTACATACAACAGTGGAATAATTTTAAAATTAATTTTTATTTATCATGTATAGTTTTTGTTCAAATTAAATTAGAAGTTTAAAGCTGTAAAATGATCTAGAGCAAAACTTTTTATGTTTATTGAATTAATTTTTTCATTTAACTTAAACTTATGACTCATATATTGTTATTAAAACATTTTTATTAAATTTAATTTACATCAATTCAAAGGTGTGACATTCTCTTTAACAAAACTAATTTCGACTAAATTTTTATTAAAACAAACGTTAATTTGGACTTAAATTATATTTATTCATAAAATAATAATTATTTGAATTATGAATTTATCATTTTATGAACTATATCTTGAAAAAATTAATCTTTTAACCCTTCGTGAGAATCGTGGCAGAATTTCTTGCCAAATGAACTTTGAATTACAATAAAAGATTAAATACTCACTCAAAATATAAGAAATTCCAGGAATGCCTCGACCTGTTAAAACTAAATAAATTCCTTATTAAATAATCTTTATATGAATTATAATTTAATTATAATTAGCTAAAATGTATAGTTTTAGCTACGTTTAGTGACTTGTGGCAGATAAATTTTAGTACTATTAATGATACGACGAGCATGCGCATTTGTTAACTTATTGGCAGATTTTTCTGCCACGGTTCATAAACAAAATTTAGTCCATTGAAATATAATGGGCAAGATTTTCTGCCACGATACTTAATGTGTTATAAATCAAGAGATTCGCACAAAGGTTAAATATTAAATTAAAAATTTAAAGAAGAATTATTTTCACAAAATATAATTTTTTATATTTAATAACTTGTTTCTATTAAAAGAAAAATTATTTATTTTTGTATACATTTTCTGGAAAATGATTAGCCATTATAAATAAAATAATTTAAATGATAATATTATTTTACAAATCATATTTTTATTACAGTTTTAGCAAATTATGAATTTTATGACAATTTTTGACATTCAAAATAAGGATTCAATAATTTGAAACAATTTTTAAATTTAAATAATATCTAAATACTATTAGAATGTAAAATTTAAATTTTTGATCAAAGTTTATCATTTGTTTGTAATTTTATAATAATAATTATTTTTTAAAACTAAATTATTTGCAATAAAAAAATATAAATATTACCGTTAATGTTTATTGGTTTATTATTTAATTAACAATTTTTAACTTGACTTCAGTCACAATTTTTTTCATTTACTAAACATAAATACATTAAATAATTTGTAACTCATTTACAAAATTTGTAATGAAATTAATATTACTTAGAACTACTGATTGAATATAAATTTCTAGCAAAACAATTATACAACTGCATAGAAATAAGTGATAATGGGACAAAGGTATAGGTACTGGAAGTTTGACTTTAAGTTTCGGGACTGATGACAGAATATTAATGTTTATTTTTACAAAATGATATCACAAATGAACATAAAGAATAAAACAAAAAAGTTGAAAATTTGGAAAACACATCTTTGACCAACAAATTTTTTAATTAAGAGATAATTTATTTATATTAAACTTTACTTTCATTATAATTAAAAATTTATATTAACGAAAAGTGTTGAAACGAAAAGTATAGTCCAATAAAATTATTTTTAGAAAATTGATTATATTGTTTGAAAATTTTATATTAAATTATAGTTTATTATAAATTAATTTTTTAAAATAAAAATTGGTAGTTTAAAAAGCACACAAGATAAATTCTATAAAGAAAATTATTGGGATGCAGAAGGTGTTTGCCTTTCCCAAATATAATTTAAACCCGTTGATTATAATTTTAAGTAAGATATAATAACTACTTTTAATTTTTACTTAATAGTAACAAAATAAGAAAATTATTTGATCCTGATACATAAAAATATTTATAAATCTCATAACTATTCTAAGGAAAAATATCAAAGCAATTGAACCCTATTTCAGGTCCGCTCACTTTCTCAATAAATTCATACGATTTATATACCTCATTGGAATATTTCTACCAATTATTAAATAGAGTTTGTTATATGATTTATCAGCACTTGTGCTGACCCAAGTGCTGATCCATTTAAGCCCAAATACAGACACAAAAGACGAGTTCAAATTAGACTCCGAAAAGGAAATCCCTTCCCTTAAAGGGAATAAGGGATTCCCTTTCCCTTTAAAGTAATTTTAAGAGAAAGGGGATGAGAATTTTTCAAGGGAAGGGAAGAGAATCACTTTTAATTTGTAAATTCCCTTAAAGTTCTCTTATAACAGGATTTCAAGCTAAATAGCCGTAAATACCTTAAGCCATTAATACCTAGAAATAAATTTATATTGTGTTTTTTCATATCTTATTTGAATTTAAAATTATGGCCACAAAATATTAAATTATTAATAATTATTTTATTGATAATTATAGTGAAAAGATTTAACTTTAATAAACTAAAAAAAAGTTAATAAAACTAATTAAAAAAAATTATAAAATAAATGCATTTTAGCACTAATTAACCTTTTAAGGGAATACGGGATTTTTTAGGGAATCCCTTAAAAAATTGAGCCAAGGGAAGGGAAGGGAATGAAAATTATTTCTAAAGGGAAGGGAATATAAAATCTTAACTTTTTCGGTCTTTAGTTCAAATGTTATTCTCCCGACTGTATTCTTATCTCTCTTATGTATGAAGAGTAGCATTAGTTGCAAACCAATGGTTAGGATATAATATATGATAAATTTAATCACTAGGAAAAAGTGGTAAAATATTTTGGTCAGAATTGGAATATAATTGTGTTCATGTATTGAATAAATTTAATAATCCATTGTTTGATAATTTGATATTTAAGTTAATTCTTTTGTCACTGAATTTAAGCTTGAGATAAGTGGACTAAACTTCTATACTAAACATAAGTAAAGGATTGATGGACCCAAGCACTAAAGGTAATTTTAAAAAAATTATGTCAAGAATGTATTTTTGAAAAAACAACAACAAAACATATACCAAATTAAGAAACAGAATAATTTTGAATAACTTTATAGATTCTTTATACATAAGTTACAGTTTATAAAATTTTTTTTGAAAAAATATTTAAAATATAAAAGGTTAGTTTCAACTAGTCTCCGAAAAGCTGAAAAAATTGACTCCCGTTCACGAAGAACTCCCTGAGATCTGGTCCCGTCCTGTCCCGCTCCCTTAAAGGCTGATCCCGTCCCGTCCTGTCCCGTTCCCTATAGAGAATCTCTATCATAAAATATCACATTAAAAACATTGTTTTGCATTTATAACCCCAAAGTTTATTGTCAGTATCTATACAAAGATATTAATACAAATTAAAATTGGATTTAATAAAGCAATTGATTTTTAGTTTCACTTTTAAACCAATGTTTTATTTTTTAATTTTAAAATTTATTAATGCTTTGAAATATATAGGGAACAGGACGGGACTGAATCTTGGAGCTACTTCGAGATTCCCGATCCGCTCCCGTGCTTATATTTTCACTCTCGTTCCTGTCGGGATCGGGATTCCTGCGGTTCCTGCTGGAATCGGGAGTCCCGTTTCGGAGACTGGTTTCAACTTAATAAACATTGAATATTAAATAACTTTATATATAGTTAAAAGCAAAACATTTTTAATTTTTTAAATCCAGAACTGAGTTTTTATTTTTACTTAATAAATTATGATCTAGCCTTCAATTATTGATGTTTATTATTTCTTTTATTTTAAAATATATGGTTAATTTTTTATAAATATTTAAAACCCGGATTTAAATGTTTTAAAAATTTGATTAATAAAAAATTTTATAATAAAATGTAAGAAAAATTAGCGAAAAAAAGAATAAAATAAACTAAATTAAATAAGGAAAAGAGCTGTAAATAATAATAAAAACAACCGAAAACATCAGTGATGGCCAAAGACTACTTGACAGATGGTAGTTATAATTGTGTTCATGGATTGAATACATTTAATAATCCACTGTTTGATAATTTGATACTTAAGTCAATTCTTTTGTTAATATCACTGAAATTTAGCTTGAGATAAGTGGATGAAAACCACAACAAATCTATATCAAACATAAGTAAAAGATTGTTGGACCCGAACACTAATGACATTAATTTTAAAAAACTTATGTAAGAAATGTATTTTTGAAAAAAAAACAGTCGCACATACTGTCCATTGATAATTCTAAATAATTGTGAATTATTTTATAGATTCTTTATAAATAAGTTACAGTTTATAAAAATCTGAAAAAATATTTAAATAAATTAGTTTTTAATTAATAAATTGTGAAAATTAAATAACTTTATTTGTTAGAGTTTAAAGCAAAATTTTTATAATTTTTTAACTCCAGAGTTGAGTTTTTATTTCATCTTAATAAATTATGATCTGACCTTCAATTAATAATGTTAATTATAACTTTTATTCTAAAATATATGGTTATTATTTGATTAATAAATAAATTTCTTAATAAAATGCTAGAAAAATATGCGAAAAAACGAATAAAATCAACTAAAATTGAGAACAAGAGCTGTAAATAATAATAAAAACAACAGAAAACTTAATATAAATGCGTTAAAGAGTTAAATTTACAATTTTTAAACTTAAAATTTTGTTGCCTTCAATATTTTAAATTTTTACAGTTAGCAAAAAATTGGAAAAATCAATTTTCCCTCAATAATTCTTAGTTTTTACCTTTAATTCATATAAATTATGTTAAATTTTACTGTATTGCATGCATTTATACAGAACTAGGATATAAATTTTATTCAAACTATTCTTTGAAATATATATCATAAATATTTTTACAAATTAATTAGGGTTATTTTTAATAAATCAAAATTTAATATTGTTGTAGTAATCCGTTTTTGTTCATGCTTATAGTTATTTAGCTAAATTAGATATCTTGTTTGTTTTTTTTACTTATTCTTTTTAAGAAATATTTTATTATGTTTTGTATTATATTTCAATATTTCAATTAGACAGGATATTAATATCCTGTCTAATTGATATAAATATTGTACTTGTTAGCATTCAATAATCCAACTTTATTTTCAACTTTATGTTCAATTGATGTTCTCTATATATTCATTCTAAGCAATATTTTGTGACTGTGCACAGTTTGTTAAATAGATGTTTAAGTTCAATTATGTGTTCTTAATCATCAAATTTTGGAGGCCTTCAAGGTAAAGCTGAAAAGATCGAATAAAAATTTCAGTCCTAAGACTGAATTAATAATTTGAAGTAATGTTTAATTCTAGGATATTTTTATAATTAAATTTCAATTATCATAATAAATTTTTGCTATATATATATATATATATACATGTATATATTTTTAAATGAAAAGTTTTGCTAAGGATTTGTTTGTAATTATATAATAATATTAATTAAATTATTTTTAATTATAATAAATTATATTATTTTTAGAACTGTAATATTAGCTTTAAGAATAGTGACCGTTATACAAAAAATTAAAAATCTTAAATGGATAAGAATAACCAGACATTTTTTAATTTAAAAATTATTTTAAATAATTTTAAGCGTATTCAAGTTTAATTTATATTTTTAAAAAATTTAGTTCAAAGAAAAATAATTTTTATTAATTAAACTGATTTTTTATAATTTTAAAATGAAATATAAGTTTAATTAATTAGTTTTATTTAAACTTATCTCAAATATTAATAAAATTATCAAAAATATTAAAATATCAAATATTAATAAAATATTCAGACAAATATATCAAAATGGAAAAATCCTCTTTCATATTGAATATCTATTGTATATCAAATCTAACATCTAACAATAATTAGTTGGTATTGTAAAACAAACTTAGGTTGAAACTAGATTATATTAATTTATAAATTAGAAATTATTTGAATTATAATTTTATTGTTTTATAAATTTTGTGCTAAAAGATTAATTAATATTTAGTTTAAAAAAATTAAAATATTAAATTAATTTTATGATAAGTTTATTTTCAGTCTAAATATAGATTCAATTTTTCATTCATATAAATTTAATGAAAAAATATTTTCATGAGTTTATTTGTATTAATTTTTTTAAAATTTCTTTTTATTTTGGACCAGAAGTTTAAAATTATTTTATTGGCTATATTTTTTTAACAAATTAGAACTTTATTTCAGTTTTCTAAAATATACACTTTTATTTAAATTAGATTAAAATTAATTTGAAAGATTAAAAAGTTTTAAACATTATAAAATAGATTAAATTGTCTAAATTTCAAAAATATTTTATTAGGTTTTCTTTGAAAATGATAATTCAAAAAATTTAGTTTACTCAAAAACAAGTCTATTATTTCTTCAGTAGAACAAACCGGTATAGAACAAGGTAAAATTTACTCGTTTCTAGAATAATTTATTACAAATTCATTTTAAAACTATGTCTACTTTAATTCAAGGGATTTAAAGCATACAATTTATCAATTAACGTATTAAATATCTTACCTTAGAATAATGATTAAATTGTAAAAGTTTGGACATTTTTGGGAATATTCCCCTAATTTATTTTGTTTACAGTATATCATCTGTTAACTGTAAAAGGTTTATAAATTTTTATGTAATTTATATCAAAATGCAATTAAAATATAAATGGACATACTGTCGGGAACCAACATGGTCAAGTAATCCATGTTAAAGCCTGTAATTAAGATTTTTGTTGTATTATTGATTTTTAAAATGCATTTACTTTTTAAAACATTTTACTTAATTATTTATAGTTGTTAACCATTTTTAACTAATCAAAATCAAATTTAAGCAAATACCCAAGTGCTGGTAGAATTTAAACCCAAATACAGACCCAAAAGACGAGTTCAAATGTTATTCTCCCGACTGTAGTCGTATTGCTCCAATTTGTGAAAAATAACGTTGAAATCAATGGTTACGATATAACATATAATAAATCTGGTGACCAAGTCTGAATGCCTTGATTACTTGATAACTAAGGATAAATTCCTTGACACTCCTTGACATTAATTTTTATTCGAATTTTAAGTACAATTATTTTAAAAATCAT
>JAQIXI010002128.1:0-11153 GCA_034700165.1 Galumnidae sp. Gr-Ori-00277
ATGAGAAGACCTATTGGTGGCCATTACTGAAAACCTTTTATAATGACATTTATTTATAAAATGAAATAAAAACTTATTTCCAATTTTTAAAATACTTTTAATAAAAAATATAATCAAAAAAAAAACTTCGAATCGATTAAAGTTTAACAAAACTAAAGGAAAAGTTGAGTCGAAATAAAGAAGAGTTTGTTTTTGCTGTCAATTTATTTATTGATTAAAAGCTAAGGAAAGGATCACAACATTGTTTCCATTTTGTTCACAATTATAATAAACTACAAAATATTACAATAGTTTATGTATTTATGAGTGAGAAATGCAATAAATGCAATAAATATTATAATAATAATAATTATAGTAATAATAATAATAATTACAGAATTGGCACTGGATTTGTCTCATTCGAGTGAATACTAATTTACATAAAATTTATAAAAAATTCAATTGTTTTCGATCTAAAGTCCAGCTCTGGTCCGTCTAATATCCCTTAGCGTAATAGACAGCGGGGATTGAGTGGCTTCGGCCGTAACCGCTGTTTCCTCTGTCCAATGATTCGTAAGAATTTCCATAAGAAGATGATCCGGATGATCCTCCGTAAGATCCTCCGTAAGATCCTCCGTAAGATCCTCGGCTCTCATAGGATTTGGGAGAGAGGGAAAGGATTCCATAGGACTAAACCATTATCTTTAGTAATTGGTTTAAATATATTTAAAACTCACGGGAGAGGAGTGGGACTGAGCCTTATAGATGGGTTCGTTGTGTTCGACGTGCTATCAATCATTCAAAGTTAGATTTTAGTCTATTTTACCCAAACATTAATAGAGAGGACTCACTCGGGGAGCGCTTGATTGGATGTGGACATCTGCGGGATCTGCAAATTATTTCTTTAGAGGTTGTATTTAAAATGGTCAATGAATATACCGTCATCAGAGGTACCAGGCTCGTTGGTCTTGATGGTGGCTCTGAAACCTCCTTTGTCGGCGACGTAATCGACCTGTCGGTAGATTCCATGACCATCGGTATATCCATAACTTCCTCTCTTGTTTCCGTGACCGTCACCCTCTTCTTTCTGTTGAAGAGTTGATCCATAATCTGAACGAATGGATAATTAGTTTGTATTTCGTTTAAAACAAGAATAGACTTACGATCCTTAACATCATAACCGAATTTGTAAGGCTGTGGGGCGTAATGCTGTCCAAACAAATCATCAATTTTATTAAATTGCGTTCAACTAATTTTCGGGTTTTAGTTTTCAAATTAAAATTATTTTTTGATTAAATTTAGTATTATTTGAATCACTTTTAAGATAAATATAATAATCGATATCTGTTTTTACTTTCGCTTTCATTTATATATTAAAAGTTTTAATAAACTTAAAATTATTTATTCTTTTTTTTCTCTTAAAAATAAGTTTTTCAACTAAAAGTGTTTTTCTAAAATTGAAAAATAAATTTAATTAATGGAACTTAAAATAACTTCAAAAGCAATTAAATGGGATTTAAATTTCAAAGTTTTTTATCTTTCGATAAATAAAATGAGAGGAAATTAATGATATTTCCTTAAACTTAAAGGGCTCTAAGACTGACCTCTTCTACGTAGTGACCATTCTTTCCATATCCATTATCGTTACCGCCGTAGCCATGGAGGCTGTATTGGGCCAAAGCCAAGGGCACAAAAGCCAACAATAAGATCTAAAATCATCGAAAAATACTTATTAATGAATGGATGGAAGCGATTCACTGAAGTTTAATCCAAATCACATCACTTTTAATAACACTTATTATCCAAAGAATATAATCCATCGAAAGTTGAAATTACCTGAATCATTTTAGAAGAACTTGTATTTTTTAAACCCTGAGAGAGGATTGTTTTCACTTTCGTTTGAAAGAATTGAATGACTTTTTTGAGAAATGTTTGCCGTTTATATACGTTTGGCCACAATTAGAGCAAATGATCGCTACTAAAAGAACAGCTCATTCGTCGATTTCCAATTGTGAGGTCCACAGATCTACCGAATTGGGTCACTCACTAAACATGTTGGGCGCGGTTTAACATAATTGCTTGAGGATTGGGTGCGACCATAAGTGGCCGATTGCCACCACTTTTGCTTTGCGATCACACTTTCACTTAAATAAAACTCTTTTATACTTTTTTTCTTTAAATATTTGTTTTAAATAAATGAAATCATAACATAAGACCCAATTCATATCAATTCATATCAATTCGTATTACATTGAAATCAATTTATTTATTCTCTAATTTTATTGACCTTTAATTTAATCGCATTTTTCAAAAAATTAATTTAAATAAATTTCATTGTTTTATATATTATAATAACAAAATGAATGAATGAGTCCTTAGATTTATAGATAACTGTTTATGTCTTAATTTCTCAATAAAATTTGCATATTATTTATGTCGATAAACAAGAATTAGATATCCAAGTTTATTTATCCTTGTCTCCAATATAATATCGCCAATAGACAAAAGTTTCAAGAATGAGCTCGAGTATAGAATTGCACAATTTTTTCATGCCTTTCAAATGAATAAATTTTCAATTTATTCCTCAAAATTCTAATTATTATTTATATTATTTGTAATTTTCTATCGAAGAAATAATTTAGTCTAAACTAAAGTTTATCTCTTGGAATATATAATTCTGTTTTTCCCTGATCACAACCGGAATGCAGGACTAAATTATGTTTCATTATAAAAGTCAAATGAATCAAATCAAGAAAAATGAAAACTATTGCGTGAATTAAAATTATAGGAAAACAATGACTTAATTACTCGTAATTATCTCAATATAAAGTTATTTATTGAATTATAATTTGAATGATTTTTTAATACCAAGTTTATTTTATTTAGTAAAGTATAGGAATTTTTTAACTCATTTAAGTCAATCAATTTCAACAAAAAAAAAATTTAACTCAAAGTCCATTTCAGTCAATTCGAGTCAAACTAATAGTACAGTATTTAAGAAATATTTCAAAACCGTTTGATTTGTAACTGAATTCTAAATATATTTTTTTCTTTTTCTCCCATATTTTGTTATAAATTTTTCATGGATTCAATTTCCGCAAAACTTAAAACTAAACAAAATAAATGAGTTACCAAATGAGCAAATGTTTTACTAAATCAAATTCCAATGAATTCGTTTTATTAATTATAATAAATGAAAGATTTATAAGTTTTGGCCAAACATTAATAAATTTAGACTTTAATATTATATATAATTTTAAGCGATCATTCATTTAATTAATAATTAGCAAGCTTAAGTTATCAAAGAAATTATCAAAATTAAAGTGTTTTAATATGAACTTTGCCTTCAATCACTTCATATCAATAATCAATCGAATAAAAAAGGGACCCAAAGGATATACACATATTAAGGTTATATACTATATAAGGTTAAATCTTAACCAATATTATAGTTTTAATTTTGAAAAGTTATTATTCTCCTTGAATAAAAGAAATTTGACCAAGTATATACAATAAAATCAATTGATAAGACAAATGAAATATTTTAAATTGAATTTTTAATTGAAGTATTTAATAAAACGATTGAAAATTGTATTTTAAAACAAAATTAATATTAATTCAGTGTTTTTCTAATAATTTCAAATTAAATATCAATTTATCAAAAAAAGTTTCTCAATGTTTCATATTTTTTTGATAAATTTCCTTTAATGCAATAATTTGCAATTTTCGCAAATATCTATTCTATAATTACCTTGCACAAGTGTATTATTGATTTTCATAATGATTAAAATCTATTAGAGTTTATCGCATTTATTTCAATACAATAATTGTAACGAAAGTCACGAATACTCGCAATAAATTTATGCAGAATTTGAGGGTTGACTTCAAACTCTCTTTGGTTTTCAAATAAAATAAAGTTTTGAAATAATTTCAAAGAAAATTATTTTGGAATCTAAAAAATGATCTTGTTTCATTCCTAATCTTCTGGAAATGAAAAGATCCACATCTTTTCATTTGAAATAACAAAACAAATAATAATAAATAGTTTTGAGACTTATTAAGAAAAATGGGGTAATAGTAATAAGGCACTAATGTTTCATTAGTTTGATTCGTGCCTAACATTATCTCAATTATTAATATTTTGAATAATTAGATCCTTTTTGTGTCGAATTTAAATAAATTATCAAATTTGCACTTTTATTGAATTTCATAAATTAGAGCCATATTTAATCGATCGATATTTTTTCACTTAATCTCAATAAATAATTGGGAAATAATTTCACTTTGAGTTTCCACTATAATTTAAAAATTGTATCTAGATTACTTTGGGTTAATCAACACATAATGTTCTCTTCGATGCAAACTTTAAGAAACATTTTTTTTGCGGATATTTTAAAAAGATTTAAATAAATGTTGTATTCCATAACTTTATTCTAATTAAGTATATAATTATGTCTCCATATTTAGTTATTTCAATTAGTTATACAATATTTAGAATTACAACCAAAAATAATTAGCTAGGTTAACTCATATCCAAGTATCGAATTTTTATTTTCAATTAATTTAACGAATAAATTGTTTTTATTGACTTTTATTTGATTTATTGTGAAAGTCTTAAAAATATATAGTTTTGACAATAAATTAATCGATAAATACTTTGTTTTCTTTGATTTTGTTTAATAATATTTTTAAAACATTCAAAGAAAAAGTGAAAACCAAATAAAACAAAATATAAATTCAATTGTTATTCAATAAATTATTAAAAAAAAAATTTAGCCGAAAGTGATGTTTAAGCAATCGATGAAATAAGAAAAAAAGAGTAAAATGTAGAGCAATGCCATGAATGCCATTCAATGACATTATTAGCCATCATTTTGTAAAAATAGCCGATAAACAAAAATGTCCCAACTATTAACTGATAGCACTTGAAATTTTAAAATTTAAATAATATTTAAAGACTTGAGGCAATTGAAAACACTTTGTTTGAGTTATTTTGTCCGAATGTGTTGAAGCCGTGGCCCAAAATCTCCATTTAATAACCAATGAATGCATTCAATATTACCCCCAAACCATTGAAATGAGTTTTTGAGCCCATCGGCAAAGAAAGACCACTCAATTTAAGACTTCTTAAACATAAATAATTATCGCTTTGAGTCTTATTTATGATAATTATATTAACTAATCAGAACAGTTGAGAATCAGGGAAACCCTATTATCAAGCGATCGGACAATTCATGACATTACCCAAACACTTACCCAAAAAGAAAGTTTAGTTTCAATTTTAACGGATTATCTCAAATATTATCAGTGAAATACAAAATAATATTAAAGTTCACTCAAATGTTATGATTTTTTTCCAATAAATTAATAATATTTTCATTATTTCATTCTCTTCTCAAATCGTTTTCAATTAAATTAACATTTAATGAATTAGAAACAACTTTAATATTTCCCCTTTTCTTGAGATCCCCTCTTATTATGATTAAAGGAAAGGATGTAAATCACAAGTCAAGCCCTAAAAAATGAACTGGACTTTTGTTAATTAAACTTTACTTACATTCAATACTTTAAAATAAAGGCTCAAAACTGCCCCAAAAGTTAAACATTTGAATGAATTTAAAATTGAATTAATTTTAATATTGAGTTAACTTTAATTTGCAAATAAAAAATGTATTTAATGGACAAAAATTTTAATTGAATTTATTTTTCAAATGAATTATTTGACTGAAAATTAGTTGAAGTGATTGAAGGAATCAGTTATTTCGATGAAATTATCTCATATTATGAGCAAAAGTAAAATAAATGTTTATGTAATGCCTCGAGCATTAATCCCAAATTTTTGTTGCACTACAATAGCGTTTTGTAATATTACAACTTTGCAAACATTTTTTACTTTCTTATTGACCAAGGGCAATAATTTTTTCTTCTTAATTACATTTTCCAAAAATGATAAACAAAGCGATAAATTATGGATTTTTATAAAAAAGTGAAATTAGGGAAAAATTTTCACTTTTTTAATAAAAATTTTCCCCTAATTTTTTGTCCAAAATATGTACTTTACCTTTGATTTAAGGAATTTATGACCTCTTTATGAAAAATTCTGGATAAAAGTCAAAAAATTTGCGGAAATACTTTTCTCTCTAAAATGAGTTATTTAGAGCATAATTGCATTTTATAAATTGCAAAAACCAATGAGCAGGGTCATTTTTTAATTCTCGTTAAATAATTTATTGATTTTCTTTAAATTTTTATTAAATATTAAATTTAAAAAAATTTGTCTCAAAATTTAATAAAATTGGATTATTCTAACATTTATAAGTATAAGATGATCAAGCTCATTTGGGCAAAAATGTTTCATTAGTTGAAAAAAGTTTTACTAAAATTAATAGTCGTTTCTCATTAAATCTCATTTATATTTGCAATAATTTTTTGATCGTTTAATTGATTGCATGACTGCATCTGATTTATGACAGAATTGGAAACTTATTATTAATTTTTCAAATCAATGATTGAAAACAACGTCAAACTCTGTTTTATTTATATTTTATGAGGAAATATAAAATAAAGTTTCGTTTTTGGATTAAATTTGTTCTGAAAATCGAATTAACATTAATTGTAATGAAGTTTACAATAAATTTGAGACATTACTCAATCAAAATCCAGTTTTCAATAATAAAAACGTTTATCGACTCATATCTAATTAATTATGAAAACATTACACTTATATTAATATCTTTAGTTTATATCAAAATTGATTTATTCACTCAATAAAGTCTGTAGGGATTCGGATGATATAGTGGTCGTTGGTATGAGGCGTATGGTTTTGGCACCTGAGCTCAAAAATCATTTTTCAATCAACAAATTTTAAATCATTTTTATTAAAATACCGCATAAATTGGAGAACCGTAGCTTGGTGATTTATAAGGTGCCACTGGTGGAGATTCCTTAATAGATTAATATCAAAAATGTGTTAATTTTCGAAATCAATTTTCGTTTTAAATATTTTCTTCAATATTTTTGGGTAAAATATAACTAATATTTTAAGATTTAATATAAATCATGTTTTAAGTTAAACTTCAAAACATATTTAAAAGTTTATCAAAGTCATTTTAATTCTTAAATTGCTTTTACTAATTGTTTGACCAAGGGAATATTATAGAATACATTTATTTACTACTTTTGATTTTATTTAATTTGATATTTAATTTAATTTGATATTATTTAATATGATTTAATACGTTTAATACCTTTGCGTAGAGCTGAACGTCTGCCGGACCTAAAATTTTGTAGAATTAGTCACAGATTTTGAATATAGAATTTGAATGAAAATATAAAATGCGTTAATAATAGAAATATTGATATTAATTATTTTTAGAAATGAAAAAGGGGACCCAAACTAATTATGCAAATACTTCCTCTCTTTTTGCTCCTTTCCCTCTTTCCCTCTTTTTTTATAACTCTTATATGAATTTTCAGATATTATAGACAATAAATAAATTACTGTCAATAATAAATAGTTTAGGTTTAGCTTTCATTTATATTACAAAAATTTAAATTAAAAACCGGATCCGTCAAAAAAGAGCCCTTCCTTTGGGTTTTTGCTTATCTTATCTAATCTCTAATCCTTTTCGATCTAAAGAGAAATTCCTTAAATTTGTTGGCTTTAGTCATATATATTGTTATTTAATAAATGGCCTGAAGTGAAAAACGAATTAATTTTGAATTTTCTGTGAAATTGTTTTGATATACAAAATAGGATTAATTATATTGACATAAGAGTGGCATAAAAGTGACACAAATCACTGCTAACCATCAAAATTGGCTCAGAGTCTATACCCAACTTAATTAATCAAAGATATTGATCCTAACAACAATCCTTTTTGGGTTTTAGTCCCTCATTAGGTTCTGGTAATGACAAAAACCTTAAGATTGGCGAAAAGTTTATAAAAGAGGTCAATCCTCTTGGTTTTATTAAAAAAATTAACTCGTCCTTAGGCACCGTTGTTAAGGTCTTAATGATTTCGTTTCGAGATTAAGATTTTTGTTTTTTCCATAAAATAAAAAATTCTTTTCCCTTAAAATTAGAAATAGAACTATAAATAACGTTTAAAAACTAAGATTTTGATTGTTCTTGCTCTTCTCTATTTTATCATACCTATAATTATGTTAAAAATGTTTGAGAAAAGAGTATTTGATAAATAAATAAAAAAAAGAAGTGCTTACTTGCTGAACCAACTCCCGGTTCATTTGTTGAAATGGAAGCCCTAAATCCGTGGTCATCTGCTATATAATCAACTTTTCTAAAAAACATAATTAGTTATTAAAATTATTTTAATGACTAACCGATAGACACCGTATGCATCAGTATAGCCATAGGAACCTTTGAAATGATGAAAAGGTACATGTTAATTTCATATTATTTACACTTAATTTTGAGTCAATAGTTATATATAGTCTGAAAATAAGTATTAAAAGTTTCTCAAACTTAAGGATCTAATAAAATACCCCCAACTGTCCATTAATGACACTAATTTGTATTAAGACATTTCTTTTTACTTTTTTAGAGAGAAATACTTCATTTCTGTCAAATAAATTAAGAGACAATTTTTGTAAAATAAAAAATGATTTGAAAGAATCGATGAAATAATAATTTGTAGAAATTTAGAAAAAAATAAATGACTCGAATTACTGTCGATCTCTTAATTTGAATATTTTATCGGAGAATATCATTAAATGTCATAAAATGTCATAAATTACAAAATAATCTCAAATTTGTTTCTAAAATAATTTTAGAAAACATTTCAAGAAAAACTGGAAATTAAGGACCATAACAACTATAAGTAATTAACTTTGCTTGTTCATTATTTATCTAAAATTTTCCTATAACTTAATTAGGGTGCACTTGATAAATTTATTTAAAAAAATTCTTATTTATTGATTGGATTTCTTTAAATTGAATAATTCTAAATTAAACCGTTAAAATAAATATAATCTAGCAAATATATTTAACTTTTATAAAGCTTAAAAAGCTGATATATAATTAAAAATTGACCTTTTTTATTTCCGTAAGCGTCTCCCTCTTCCTTTTGATGGTTTTTATTGCCGTATCCTTTAATGAAAATTAATTAACGAAAACAATTGAAAGTATTCATACCGTCGTCTACTGTATATCCAAAAGAATAGGGCGACGGAGTTTCCTGGTTGTTGTTGTTGTTGTTGGTATTATTGTCATAATAAGTGATTAATTAAAACTCAAATTAAGTCAAATATTTAATTATAACGATTTAATATTTTCTATTAAAAATAAAAACACATTTTTTTAAATTTTCAGAATATTATGATTTTGTTGTTTTCCGTCGATTACTGTAATGACATTCAAATAAATTCTGTCATTTAATTCTGATTAATAGTATTTGGAATAACTTCTACTCTACTCTTAACAGGAATTTTAGTAATTGTTTTGACCAAAACTTTAATGGATTACTTTTGCATTTCTCATTCTATGGCCTTAATTTCTTATAATAATTTATATAAACTCGAAGTGAAGTCGTCCACAATTACAGTCATGTAATGACTATTTCGCTGAAGAGCTCTCTCTTCCTCTTTTAGTTCCTTATTTTGATTTTCATCGTTTAATTCGTTTGAACTTAAACTTGGATCAAATCATTGACCAAAAATTATTTTCATCGTTTCTTATTGAATAGATATCATTACTTAACAATTGCAGTGAAAATTAACTAAACTAACAAAGTTAGTTAGATAATAATCACCTATATTTATTGTAAACATGAAAATGTGCCCATTTTGACAATATTAAGTTATACTTCAATATACCATGATCATTTAGCCATAAGTGAGAGATTATTTCATTAAAAATTTATTTAAACACTTAAAAGTAATTAATTTTATCCCAAATTTAGTCTTTTTTTCAGAAAACAAATCTTTATTTTATACAAAACTCTAAAATATTGATTCAAAACTAAATTTAGTGAAAACATAAA
The DNA here is from genome assembly GCA_034700165.1 of Galumnidae sp. Gr-Ori-00277. NCBI lineage: Eukaryota > Metazoa > Arthropoda > Arachnida > Sarcoptiformes > Galumnidae > Galumnidae sp. Gr-Ori-00277. Next base: position 9,981 of record JAQIXI010002128.1, read on the forward strand.
ATATTTTTGGACTAATTTTTTATATCTAATATTTGTTAACGTAATTCATAACTAATTTATCCCTTAATTATCTTTTAGGAAATATAAGAAAAATTTGTTTTAAAAATTTATATTAATTACATTAAAACTTTGCATTAGATTTAGAAGAATATAAAACCTCTTTTGCCCTAAATTCTGAAGTTTAAGAGATATGACAATTCAAAAGTGTCTAGGTGCACAAATTATTTTTGAATTTGTTAAAGTAGGCACATTTTGATTATTTTTTTCAGGAATTGCAAATAGGGGGGAAAGGGGGAGAAGAGGGGAGAGTTGGCAAATCCCCCTCAAATCAAAACCAGTCGCCATTTTTGGCATTATTTAACTCTTGTTTTCATTAAAAATAGAAATAAAATGAACATTTAAACATAAACTTGCAAATTTTTTACTTAAATGATTAAATGATAAGAAACTCACCGGATACGACTCGTAAACAGGCTTTGGATCGGTATAAGTGGCATAAATAGGCGCTGCTTTTACTTCAGGTGTATATCCGTAATAGGCTTTAAGGAAGAAAAGTATTTCAGAAATAATTTATTTCTAAATTTGTTTTCAAACAAAACGAAAATTTATTTAAAAAGAAAAGTTCGAAACGAAGTTATAATTTATGTCATTTCTATTTTGTCGATACTTTTCACTCATAAGAATACCTTAAGAACAGAATTTTATGAAGAGTTTAACTCTTTGTTTAGTGATTTAAATATCGGAAATTTAATAATAAAATATAAAATACGGAATAAAATTTAGAGTTAAATATTAGTTTAAAATGTTTTATGGTTTGAGTGATTATTTGTAGAATTATGTTAAACCATTTATTATCTTAAGAATGGTTTTTATACTATTATTTGTTTTTACTATTGATTCATATCTTAAATCTTAAATTGATTTTATTTTGTTTTAATGCTATTATTTATAAAACTAATGCATTCGATATTATATCCACAAAAAAAAATTATCAGAAAATTCTTTGAATTAAATGTTATATTAATTCTAAGTTTTAGTCATTTATTATTTCTAAAATGTTTTATTTCTTTCAGATTAAATTTTTCACTGATAGTCAATTAATCAAACTTTGGGAGAGAGAGAGAGAGAGAGAGAGAGAGAGAGAGAGAGAGAGAGAGAGAGAGAGAGAGAGAG